>OZ030020.1:73886347-74071347 GCA_964023405.1 Apodemus agrarius | reverse complement strand
GAAACTACTGTCAGGTAGGACATAGACAGTGACACATCAGGATCACAACTTTAGAAGTGAGGGATGGAGGCAGCTTATTATGAGCTCTTATTTAGTTACTTGGAGTTGTGAACCTCAGTATCTAGGCCAGGGTGACTCTAGATTTGGATTGCATAGAATGGAGAACTTCAGAATCTTATACCAGCCTTGACCTACAGAGGCATCAGGTGATGAGGCACACACATGGTGCACACACACACACACACACACACACACACACACACACAGAGAGAGAGAGAGAGAGAGAGAGAGAGAGAGAGAGAGAGAGAGTTTAAATATTGATAAACATAAAACTATTTTGAAAAACATTTTGACTATATAAGTTTAGACTTCAACAAGTCGGATATGATTGATCATAAGCACTATTGTCCATAAAAATTGCATCCACATAAATACTCTAGCAGCAGATACCAGGACCAAATGGGAAGTACAGCTGGTTTATTTAGTAAATGCATGTGAAAGGGAGGATTAAGCTGGAATCAGGAAGGAATATGACAATGGCATGCAGGTTTGACCTCCTAAACCAAAAGAAGAAAGCAGAATTAAAAAGTGCTGTCAGATCCTACATTCTGGTCATGAACTCTTAGCTGACATAGCAGGAACCTTCAGAGAACCATTGACTATTAGTGGGGGCTGAATTGGCTAAGGAAGAACAGACAGTAGCATTCCTAAAATGATGTACTTTGACTGATAGACACTGGAAGATAGCTCCAGGCACGTTGTGGTAGTGGCAAGGAAAGGCATCTGGAGGTGGTTAGGCATCTGTAAAGCTCCTCACAGTGGCATTCCAATTCAGGATGCAACTCCATGGTTACTTGCTAGTCTTTCACAGTATTTTGTAACTTATGGAAATTTTATCTATTAAGGAAAAGAAAAGAAAGTTTTAAACACTAACTGCTGAAGTATTTACAAAATTTAATCATTGAAAGAAATAAGCGTTAAAGTCCTGACTCTCATCCATTGGAGAGTGGTATTATTGACTGTAAAAGATTTTTGGCTTCATTTCATTTGAAGATGTAATTTCATCCTCTTATCAAATAGAACATTTTTAAAATCTTCAATCAAAAAAGGTGTAATATAGAATAATTTGTGGCTTTCACTCTGGGTATTAGCTAAAAAAAGTATGCATGTAATTTTTCATAATTTATCCTCATTGCTTTTATATTTTTATTTTTATAGGATGAGGTAAGGAAACATGATCTGTGGTCTATGATATAAACATTATATTTGTAAAAAAGTTCAGAATAGAAAAGTGACCATAGAAAATGTTCAAGACTGTTAGCTAGGGGAATAAAAGAATATAAACTATTTGGAAAGGCCCTGCTACTTCTGTTTATTAACCCGTATTTAACACCAGCCTTTTTTTCTATTAAGAAAATTTCTCTATTTTAGTGGTGTTTATGTTTGCAAATGTCCTGTATGCTAATGGTATTAGTCTTGTAATCCTGAAAAACAAAAAATAAAAAATCTACAAACTTTTAGTTCAAGTTAACCACTTGCAAGCATGTTTACATACACATGTGCTCACATCCAAGCACACATATAGCACATATCTACTACAGGGCAATAGGACAATGGTGTCTGCCAATACCATTTTCATTCTTATGGAATTAACTCACGGGTAATACAAATACAAATATCTCAAATTAAGAAGCAGAAATACCTGTCTTCTATCTAATTTTGTTTGATGAAGCTTTCATCTAAACCAGTAACTATCTTTACCCTTAAGAACCATGGCCCAGCGGCATGTGCTTAACTGTATTTAATTCTAACAGATGGCAAAGATTTTCACATGTGGTCATGTGGTCTTTATTATGTTTTTATTTAGATTCTATTGTTATTCACTATGTTTATGTTGACTTTTGTCTTGTGATTTACATTCTCAGTGTATGAGAAAGATATTGGACATGCTAATAAAGGGCAATATAGAATAGTAAAGGAAATGTAGGGGAAAGTTTTCAAAAAATTCTGAATTTCTAATACGTAGATCAGAAATTTGTGTGAGACTTAGTCTTTAAAAGAAGATATAAATAAACAGAACAACAATGGGCTGGGCACTGTAGTTGGAGTTAACTGATTAAAGTGAAGAAAGATTGATCTATAAAACAGTCCTTTTGTGAGTTTAAATAGTTTCAAATATTCTTAGCTTAACATTAGTTCCAGAAATAAAGAGGACTGGGTTCAAGGTGAACGTGCCTCCAGTAATGCTTTGGGTGAATCTCAGGAAGACCTTGGACTGTGTACTGGAGTAAGCTTCACCAAGCACCACGACATTTATAAAGCAAGTTTTAGGAGCTTAGGTCCTCTCACCAGAATGATTTCTGAGTCCATCATAGATGACACACTAATACTCCATTCTTCCTATTCATCTTTTTTATCATCTAGAAATTCTGCTCCCGTCACCAGAGCCACATTTGCCATGGCTATTTCCAGGAATGTTGGACTTTTGAAAACTTCACTTTTTCTGTTACTTTACAAGACAGTCCCCAAGATCAGAAATAAAGCAAGCTTATGAGGAAATCAAAACTATGTATGTCTTAATCTTAAAAGCCATGAGAAAGAACAGATAAATGACTTCCAAGGGAATGACAGTTAGACTGACAGCATCAATAGACACCAGAAACAAATGAACAGTGTTTCCAAAGTGCTCAGGGAAAATGCTTGTCAAAGTAAGCCTGCTAAGAATTAGTGAGTGAAAATGAAAGAAGAATACTTTTATACTTACAGAGTTTGAATATAATTCTTCTTATAGACCCTAAATGAACCACCATATGTTAATGGATAGATGAGCGATCATATGAATTGCTTGACTTAACAACAAAGAAATAAATACTAATAATTAAACAGTGTTAGGTCATTAATTGTGATACAGCAGTTGCAGATAATAAAGGTATAAAAACCTGAAACTTACAATAATTTAAAAAATACTTTAATGAGGAATGAATAAAGAAGATAAGAATAAGATAGTGGAAACAATGTTGAACAAAGTGTGTGGGCTTAAAAACGAGCTCCAGATAAAATTAGATAACAAATAGATTCAACAATGACATGAAGTTGGCTGATGGGAGAGATCAGGTTAATTATCGTCTAGGTCCTTTTATGGTTTTTTATTAGATATATTTTATATTTACATTTCAAATGATTTCCTCTTTCATGCCCCCCCAAAAGTCCCATAAACCATCTCCCCTCCCCTGTTCCCCATCAACCCCCTCCCGCTTCCCTGTCCTGGCATTCCCCTACACTGCTGCATCTAGCTTTTCCAGGACAAGGGGCCTCTCCTCCCTTTGATGTCCAGCAATGCCATACTCTTCTGACTTTGCATAGGGAGCCATGGGTAACTCCATGTGTACTCTCTGGTTGATATTTTTGCCCCTGGGAGCCCTGGGAGTACTGGGTACCTCATATCTTTGTTCCTCCTACTGCGCTGCAAACCCCTTCAGCTCCTTGTGTCCTTTCTCTAGTTCCCTATTGGCGACCCTATGGTCAATTCAACGGCTGGCAAAGAGTGTACCCCTCTGTATTTGTCAAGCACTAGCAGAGCCCTCCAGGTGACAACTATATCTGGATCCGTTCAACAAGTACTTGTTGGTATTGATAATAGTGTCTGGGTTTTGTAACTGTATATGGATTGGATCACTAGGTGGTGCAGTCTCTGGATGGTCTTTCCCTCAGACTCTGCTCCATACTTTGTGTCTGTATCTCCTTCTATGGGTATTTTTCCCCCTTCTAAGAAGGATCAGAGTATCTATACTTTGTTCTTCTTGGGGATCATTTGACATTTGACTTGTATCTTGGGTATTCCAAACTTCTGGACTAATATTCACTTATCAGTGAGTGCACACCATGTGTGTTCTTTTGTGATTGGGTTATTTCACTTAGGATGATATTTTCCAGTTCTACCCATTTGCCTAAGAATTTCATGAATTCATTGTTTTTAATAGCTGAGTAGTATTCCATTGTGTAAATATACCACATTTTCTGTATCCATTCCTCCATTGTAGGCCATCTGGGTTCTTTCCAGTTTATGGCTATTATAAATAGGGCTGCTATGAACATAGTGGAGCATGTATCCTTATTACATGCTAGGGAATTCTCTGGGTATATGCACAGGAGTGGAATAACAGGGTCCTCAGATAGTATCATGCACAGTTTTATGAGGAACCACCAGACTGATTTCCAGAGTGGTTGTACCAGCTTGCAATCCCACCACCAGTGGAGGAGTGTTCCTCTTTCTCCACATCCTAGCCAGCACCTGTTTTCTTCTGAGTTTTTGATCTTTGCCATTCTGACTGGTGTGAGGTGAAATCTCAGAGTTGTTTTAATTTGCATTTCCCTGATGACTAAGGATGTTGAACATTTCTTTAGGTGCTTCTCAGTCATTTGATATTCTTTTGGTGAAAAATCTTTGTTTAACTCTGTACCCCATTTTTCAATAGTGTTATTTGGCTCTCTAGAGTCTAACTTCTTGAGTTCTTTGGATAAATTGGATATTAGCCCTCTGTCAGATGTAGGGCTGGTAAAGAGCTTTTCCTAATTTGTTGGTTGCCATTTTGTCCTATTGACAGTGTCCTTTGCCTTGCAGAAAGTTTATAATTTTATTCGGTCCCATTTGTCAATTTTTCATCTTAGAGCATAAGCTATTGGTGTTCTGTTCAGGAAAATTTCCCCTGTGCCCATGTGCTCAACGGCATTCCCCAGTTTCTTTTCTATTAGTTTCAGTGTGTCTGATTGTATGTTTTATAGAAAAATTAGTAAAATCCACTGTCATGTTGAATATGTTACTTATTTTAATGGTAAACTATATGTGGAATAATAAAAATGAATCTCACAACATTCAAAATAGATATTAAAGTATAGAAAACTTTATTCGCAAAACAGAAAGAAAGAGAACATTTAGACTAAGTCTACATGTATAACCATTCATAAATTTCAATAAAATGATAATGTGTAGAGTATGTTAAGAGTATAGACATTTTTTAATATTCTACCAAAGTAGTTTCTTAAACATGCATGTGGCAGCAAATGAAAAACATCAAATAGTAAGATGGATGTCCAACCTGTAAAATGCTGTTCTTCGAAGGAAGTGGGAGGAAGAAAACAGTAGGGCAAAAGACAAAGACAACTGCATCTGTATGGTTATATTTTCCTATCCCATTCCCATAGTTTGAAATTTTAAACATAATTATGATGAAATGTTAAAAATCCTTTGTCTACCTTCCCAGATCTCTGGTGGTTTCTTGGTTTAATTCAACAAGATGATAAACTATGCCTACATGTAATCATTTACCACTCCCTTCTTTATAGACCATTTGTATCTCTTGATATAGTTTTTGTTTGGGTATGTTTGTTTGTGTTTGCACATGTGCATTTGTTTGCTTGTTTGTTTCCATTTTAAGTCTTGTTGTTTCTAACCAGATAGCAACTTTTAAAATTGTAGCAGGAATAATTTGTTAAGGGGAAACTCTCAATCTGGACCTCTGCAATGTCAACATCTTTAATAAATCTTATTAGGGTCTTCACTATGTAATTTAATTTTGAGCATCTGTTAAGAATTTCTTCTCTGTCTCTGCTTCAGATCTTACCCAATATTGGCGATTTGCGTTTTATATGTCACTTGTTCCAAACTAGATTTATCTGAGATGAGAAAACTCAATTGATGAACTGATTATAATACATTGTCTGTGAGGAATTGTCTTGATTGTTAATTTATACAGGGAGGCTCACTATGGGTTCCATCATTCCTTAAGGAGTTGGTCCTTGAGAGTATCAGAAAGCTAGCTAGGTATGAGTCAGTGAGTAAGCCAGTAAGCAAGTCAACAAGTAACATCTCTCCATGTTCATGCAGTGAGCTTCTGCTCTAACATCTGCCAATGATAGACTAACCAGAAAGTGTAAGCCAAATAAAGATATACATCAGAGTCTTTCTTTATTCCCACAGTAACATAAAATGAAACTGGGACTTGACTTGGTACAGAGAGTGGTTTGTTGCTGTGATAAATCTGACTGTGTGACTTTTATGCTTCTATCCTATTTTGTTGAAGAATTTGCTACTCTAGAAAAGAATTATTGAATTTGGTAGGCAGTACTTAATTAGTCATTCTTATGATAGCTTAGAAGTCAGTAACTCAAACAGGAATGTGGACAGTAGAGGCTCAGTTCACGGAGCAGTAAAAGGAAGCAAAACATCTCTGGGGATTTACATCAGGGTTTGATCCTGTGATACATACACTAAAAAAACTATCTGTGTTCTGCCAGCATCCTGCAAATATACAAGGAGCTGAGATTAAAACAAGTATACTGTGTTCTTTTGCAGAAATTTCAAGATAGCAAAATACTGTGCCTCTGACATGGTTATTAGTGATTACTCTCATACAGGTGTAAAATAAAAATAGAAAAGCAAGGTGGTAGAAATAAAATTTTAAAATCTAAACTTTAAAGACAAAAAGAAGTAGGATGATTAGTATAGCAGCGAAGTTACGTGTTAATAGCTGTAATTGTTAAAGAGATTGCTGTTCTTATAGAAATGCCTCCTGCTCTGCATGGGGAACACAGGTAAAGATCTTCCGAGGACAAGACTCCACCCACTTAAGCCTCCAGTTTGTGAAAGGAAGGGGACTAAGGTCTGCCCAGTTCTTATACTGTTATTTCCTAAGGACGTTTATTCTCATCATGAACAAGCGTTTTCAACAGTGATCCAACTGGGGAAGGGCCATCCTAGTTTGGCTGATGAAAGTGTAAATGTCATACATGTAGTACAGGTATTTGAATCATGAAAGATACAAGATTGAAGGGATGGTGAATTCTTCCGGTGTCCGTACAATGTAACCCTGAGAAACCATTTTGTTAAACTGTGACAGTGGGATTTAAGTTGTGGCAGGGTCAAAAAGCTGTTAAAGATTCCAGTGCTATTAAACATTTGCCAAGGAGACCTGCACACGGGCAATGGTACCCCAAATACCAGACATAGATAACATGTGTTGATGTTTTCCCTGCTGGGTTTTGGTCTTGGTTTGGTCCAAAGTTTCCTCACTATATAGATTCCCACTGTATATTTTTTCCATTGTATGTCTGAGGTATGTGATTTTCACTTTTATTTTACCTAGCTTCACTGTTAAGTGACTCTTTTGATTCACAGAAAAAAACTTTGGAAATTGGAAACTTTAAAACAGTGATCAGATGAATTTTTGAAGTTAAATTTAGCATTTTATAACACAAAAGTGCCATGAGCTTACAGAAGCCAGGTATAAAAATTGATGGTTTGAATGAAAAGTTATAACCATAGCCTTGGTCCCCAGTAGGTGACATTGTTTTGGAAGGTTATGGGAGAATTAAGAGGTGCAACCTTGCTGAAGGATATTATATTATATTATATTATATTATATTATATTGTATTGTATTGTATTGTATTGTATTGTATTGTATTGTATTGTATTGTATTGTATTGTATTGTATTGTATTATATTATATTTATTGTATTATATTATTATTACATTGATGTTATTGAAGGCAGTTTTTAAGGTTATTTAGTCTAATCTCACAATCTCTTCTCTCTCTCTCTCTTCCCCCCACCCCCCGCCGTGTATGTGTGTGTGTGTGTGTGTGTGTGTGTGTGTGTGTGTACTGTCTTGTGTGATCTTGGATGAAATGTGATCTTCTGCTTCCAGACTAGGGATGCTTGCCCCTCTCCTTTGACACAATGACAGACTCTATCCCCTCTGGAATTTTAAGCTACAACAAAATCTTGACTCTATAACATGCTTTTGGGTGGGGTATGTTATCACAGGTATAGAAAAGCACCTAATTAAGAACCCAAGGTGTGGTTCCTTCTCCTTAGGCTGAGTCCCTTTTCTGTCATCCTTATGATATTCTCCACATTATCAAACCCATTGAATCATATTGATTCAGATGTCCACTCTCCTAGAAAGCCTCCTTAATCACCCCAAGACTTAGTTATAGCTCCTGTATACCCTCACTTACTAATAACACCACAATTTAGTCTAACATTACCAAACCATACCACTTCCTGATCTCTCTACAGTTGAGAGGGGCCTCTAAAATAACAAAACACAAACAGAATATCTTGTCTAGCATCACTGAATCCATATACTGAAATACACACTTATCTTTATTTAGTGTGCCAGAGACCCATGAAAGAAGCCAATATCCATGTGAGTACCTAAATGCTGAAGTTGTACATTCAATTCTAATGTTATACTTTCTCCAAGTAACACAATTGATAAATGGTGAAGTTTAGCCTCAAATCCAAGTGTGTTTGTGTATGTGTGTGTGTGTGTGCGTGTGTGTGTGTGTATTCTGATAACATTAACGTTTTTGAAATTCTCTACTGTATTATACTTTCAAATGGTAAATTATTTTATAAGAATTTTCCCTGAATATTTTCTTTGTTTTCTGTTGATTATTGATTTCTTTTGACTACTTGTGGGTTATTATATACTTCTTTGACTTTTGAAGTACACAAATTCCCATGCCATGTGGAGATAAGTGGAACATTTACAGATATCTTCTTTTCCTCCATTTGAATTCTGGAAACCAGACATAGGAGTCAGGCTTGGCACAAAGAGCGTTTAGCTAAAGATTCCTATCACTGACCCTTATTCATGTTTTTGTTTCTACTTTACGTCCCACTCACTTCCCTACTTCCTGTCAACCCTTCCCACCATCCTTCCTCCATCCCCTGACCCCTTCTTCTCTGTGCAGCTGGGGGGGGGGCTTTGTGTATCCTCCTACCCTGGGCTATCAAGTCTCTAGTGGACTTCAGTATATGCTCTGCCACTGAGGTTAACTGGAAGAAAATATCCCATGTACAGGCAACAGCTTATGGGATAGCCCCTATTCCAGTTGTTCTGGACCCACATGAAGACCAAGCTGCATCTCTGCTACATACGTATCGGTCTAATTCATATATGATCTTTGGCTGGTAGTTCAGTCTCTAGAGCCCCAAGTGTCCAGGTTAGTTGACTCTGTTGATCTTCCTGTGGAGTTCCTATCCCTTTCAAACCCACAGTGCTTCCTCTTGTTCTTCCATAAGATTACCCAAGATCCATCTACTGTTTGGCTCTGGGTGTCTGAATCTGTCTAAGTTAGCTTCTAGGTAGAGCCTCTCAGAGGAGAGTCATGCTAGATTCCTATCTTCAAGCATGACAGAGTGTTTTAATAATGTCGGGGATTGGAGTTGGCCTATAGAATGGGCCAGTTATTCACTGGCAATTCTCTTAGTCTGTGCTCCATATCCCTGTCCCTGTATTTCTTGTAGACAAGATAAATTTCAGGTTGACAGTTTTGTGGGTAGATTAGTATCCCTATTGCTCTACTGGGGGTCTTGCCAGGCTATAGAGGTGGCCTCTTCAGGTTCCATATCCCCAATACTGTGACTCACAGCTAATGACTCTACCATTGATTCTTGGGTACCTCCCTTTACCAGGTCTCTATATTTTGCAGATGCCTCCCACTTCCCCAGATTTCTATTCATTCTCATGGCCATCTGACCATCCATATTGTTCTTTGCCATACGTGATCCTGTGGCACTCCCCATTCTATCTCCCAACTAGTACCCTCCCTCAATCTACCTTTTATGACTATTTTATTCTCCCTTCTAAATGAGACTAAAGCATCCTCACTTGCACCTTCCTTCTTGTGTAGCCTCTTTGGTCAGTGGAGTGTAGCATGGTATCCTATACTTTATGGCTAATATCCACTTATAAGTAAGTACATACCATGCATGTCTCTTGGGGACTGGGTTACCTCACTTAGGATGATAATCTCAGGATCCATCCATTTGCCTGCAAAATTCATGATATCTTTGTTTTTAATAGCTGAATAGTATTCCATTGTGCCGTGAATAGTATTTGATTGTGTAATGAATAGCATTCCATTGATTTACCATGTTTTCTTTATTCATTCTTCTGAGAGACTTCTAGGTTGTTTTGAGTTTCTCACTCTTATGGGCTAAGTTGTTATGAACATGGGTGTGCAAGTGACTTTGTGGGACTCATTTATGTTTTTAAAAGTCACTTGATGACCTGGTAGGAAGGATATGGACATGTACATGCCTAGCTCTCATATGACAGTCATAGGACATCTTGTGGAAGTGATCAACTCATAAGTTCTAATTGGTATATCATGAGTAAATGGAGCAAAGTTATGCTAAAGAAAAATTTCTCAGCCGGGCGTGGTGGCGCATGCCTGTAATCCCAGCACTTGGGAGGCAGAGGCAGGGGGATTTCTGAGTTGGAGGCCAGCCTGGTCTACAGAGTGAGTTCCAGGACAGCCAAGACTACACAGAAAAACCCTCTCTTAAAAAAACCAAACAAATAAAATTCTCAGTATATGCCATGAATATTGACTATTTTTCTTGTTGCTATCTGAAAATAACTTGGTTGAAAATAAAAGCTTAATGAAGATAGTGGGATACTTTGTTTTGCTTTAACAGAATACTATCCATCACGGTCAGCAAATAATGTTGGCAAGAGTTACAGAAATTGGTCATCTTCTGTTCCAATTCAGAAAGCAGAGGGATAAGTATTATTGTTTAGCTTCTCTTCCCCCTTTTAAGTTCAGGTTTGGACTGCAGCGTATGGAATGGTGCCACCCAAAATATAGCTGGTCTTCACACTGATCCAATGATCTATCCTAGAAAAACCCTTATAGGCATGACAATGGATGTGTTTCCATGTTGATTTTTAAATTCTGTCAAACTGACAATCAAGAATAACCATCACAGTCATCTTTGCTCTTAGCATAACTAAACCTGAAAGCAGTTAAGATATCTGTCATCTCTTGTCAATCAGTTTGATGAATGTAGTTTGTTATGTAGTTATTAGTTATTCTGTAGTTTCACTTGCCAGGAATCTCAAAATTTGCACAAGTTTTACTCTTATAAAAATGAGTGGATGGTTGGAAGGAAAAGGAGTTTGATTAGTTATAAGACAATGAAAATACAAATATAAATTTCTAGTGGTTTTCCATTTTGGAAATGGCAACTCCATTGAACTGAAACATTTTGAACTTATACATTTTGAATTTATACTTACAAAATTATGTATAACTTTCTTGAAATGGTTCAAAATACATGGGTTTGATATTTTCTTGTTGTTCAAACAAGAGAGGAAACTTCCTTTGTTCCAGCTATTATTTCAATATTAGATAATAAGTTACAGATGCAAAAACAGGCATATTTACTTGTTTGATGTTTGATGTCTAAATACCAGTGTATGCTCATCCTTTTAGAAAAAAATAACAATGGGGACTGCACTGGGAATGCAAAGTAAAATTGTTCTCATACCAAATTCCTCTCTACTTTCTCTTCTTTTCTTCTTCTTCACATTTCTCCATTTCCTTCTTCTTTTGTTTTCTTTTAGTCAATAGAAAGCTTTATTGCAACATGTCTTATTTTCTCAAAGCAACTATTACTTAATATTTTTATTGAAAATAAATTCTTATCTTTTATAATATATCCTAATTATAGTTTTCCTTCCACCAACTCCTCTCAATATCCCCTGTATCTTCTGTCATTCAGCAGAAATCTGAAAAGAACAGACTTCTAAGGGATAAAAACCAAAATGTCAAAATAAAATATAATAAGATACAGAAAATATGGTGTATTTACACTATGGAATACTACTCAGCTATTAAAAAATGAATTTATGAAATTCTTAGGCAAATGGGTGGAACTGATAAGTGGATATTAGCCCAGAAGCTTTGAATACCCAAGACACAATTCACATATCAAATGATGCCCAAGAAGAAAGGAGAGGTCCCTGGTCCTGGAAATGCTCGATGCAGCATTGTAGGGGAATATCAGGACAGGGAAGCAGGAGGGGGTTGACTGGGGAACAGGGGCAGGGAAGAAGACTTATTGGACTTTCAGAGAGAGGGGAACCAGGAAAGGAGAAATCTTTTGAAACATAAATAAAGAATATATCTGAAAAATCTGAAGAGAAAAAAATGCTTCCCTTAAATCATATATATACATATACGATATATAGATCTTCACAAACATTTTTTCAAACATATGAAATATTCTTCAAACATTTGACGAAAAAAATGCTTCCCTTATATCATATATATGTATATATACATATATATATATCAATTTAATATATAAAGTAAAAACTGAGTAGTTGGTACTTTGAATTTTTGTAAGACAAACTATAAATTTAGTAGACAAGTGTCTGGAGTCAAGTGCAGCTCTGGGGAAACTGAAGTAATATGCAGGGATTATGGTGGAATAAAGAATAAAGTGATTAAGACAGAATAAAGAAGAAGCTACAATAAATTCCATCTCTGTTAATACCAGAAATAGAGGATTGAAACTAACCTGAACACTGGGCTCTCAGTACCCTGTGAACTTTCATACAGAGATATTTGTGTGTCTCCTGGAATGCATTATAGTCCCTTATATCATATAATCACTGAACTGTAGAAAAAATGATAATATATTTCATGAGATGATGAGGCATAAACTCCTTTACACCCAATGTGCAAAACCAACAGTAGAATCAGTGTACATGAATCAAGACCATGAAAGCACAATCACAATAGAAGTAAGGATCCCAGCTTTTCCTATATACTCAGGATTCTGGGGTAGCGTTTGTATTTTATAACTGGCTGTTTCCATTTAACGTGTGCATGCTTTGGAATCTGAAGCTGAGGGTCAGGTCAAGTGACACACTGTAATTAAGGTGTTTATCTTTTGAAAGAGAGAAGTATTTGTATAAGTTTTGAAAAGCATTATGAATAATGAAATAACCGCAAGCCCATTTACTTGGCTGTAACTGTAACCTTTGTAGTGAAAAATTTACAGCAGCCCAGTTCATAATACAATTATTCAAGTTCTCTACATAATATGAACTTATAAAATGTTTGCAATTGTTTATAAAACATTTTCATATACAGTGTTTTATATACAGCAAATTAATAATATTTCAGTTTGTTAACAGCATACCATAATTTATGAGTTAGAATGAAAAGAATAGGAATATATATCTAATAATTTAATTTTGTAGTTAACTGGAAGAATATCAGTTAAGCTTGAGGGAAAAATCTTTCATCATATGCTAATATTTAAAAAGAGAAATTATTAGTGTATACTTTTTCTGGCAGAGGTATAATCCTAGAATGCTCCAAAATACATGGCACAAATTTTCTTGTAAAAATTTAATGTTATTTTTTAAATCTTTAAACGGCTCATGAGTCTGCATCAAAACTATCTTTTAAAAATATAAGCAAAGTCCTTCCAAGTGCATTATTGGAATTTTATACATTAATGGAATTAATTCTACTTTGTATGACAAAGCTTTTTGTGGGAGTGGAAGATGCAGTGAGGTGCCATGATTAGGTTTGCTTGAACTGCTATCTGAAAGCAGAAGACCCAACAAAGGAGGAAGTGAAAGGAAAGAGGAAGAGGAAAATATGCGGGAGGATGTTTTGAAGAATATTAAAGAACCATTTCATTATATGTCTTAAATGTTTATTTCAAGTTCTAAGTGACCTAGAGAGGATGTTTATAATGAACTCATGGGAAAACACTGACTAGACCTGAGTTCTCTGTCCTATAATGTCTTCTAACTTTATTTTCTGTTTTCCCTCCTCCAAAGAAGGAAAAAGAATACATACATATATATATATATATATATATATATATATATATAGTGTGTGTGTGTGTGTGTGTGTGTGTGTGGATATGCATACAGGAATTAAAAATGATACAGTTCAGATGTTAGTGAGTTCTTAGTCCATGATTTGCTTTGTGTAAAATGGTGATTAATCTATTTCAGTATTTGCTATTTAAGGAAGAAGTTCAATGGTGTCAACAGACAGAAAACTGTCCCAAAGTTTTAAATTTGATTTGTGTACAGTTATACGTGTGTGTGTGTTTCTCTGTGTGTAAAGCAGAGATGTATGTTGGATGTCTCATTTTATTCTCTTTTTGTTTTTAATACAGGTTCTATAACTGAAAAAAGAATCTTGTCATTTCAGCTAAAGTGACTTACTAGGGAGTCTCCCTGGAGAGGAAGGTATGACACTACCTCATTCTAAAAATAAACTTTCTGGACTGGAACTCAGAGATCTGCTTGCCTCAGTCTCAGCCAGCCACTGAACTGAGCTCAGGGTCCCCAATAGGGAGCTAAAGAAAGGACCCAAGGAGCTGAAGGGCATTGCAGCGCCACAGGAGGAAAAATAATATGAGCCACCCAGTAATCCCAGAGCTCCCAGGGACAAAACCATCAACTAAAGAGTACACATGGAGTTACCTATGGCTCCAGACACATAGGTATCAGAGGATGGTCCTTGGTCCTGCAAAGACTTGATGCTGTAGTGTAGAGGAATACCAGGACAGGGAAGCAGGGGAGGGTTGTTTGGGGAGGGGGAGATGGCTTATGGGATTTTCAGGGAAAGGGGAGGAACTAGGAAAGGGGTTAACATTTGAAATGTAAATAAAGATTATATCTAATAAAAAAAAGGCATGTACTACTGTACCTGAGCCTAATCTTTTCTGGCCACTGTGCCTGAAGGTCGGATCAAAAGTGTGTATCATCCCATGTCAAGATCCAGGTCAGAAGCCTGTGACTTTCAGCTTCAAGATCCGGATTATACTCCATTTCTGGATTATAGGTCATTCCAGATGTAGTCAAGGTGACAAACAGGAATAGCTATCACAGTCCCTAAGGCTATATACCAAAAGAAAGTATTATACCTTGCGGAAATTTAAAATATTTTCTTATACAGCTTCAGCAAGATTTTTATCTATTTTACCTTATAATTTCATATAGCACAAGCTATAGCATTCATAAGTAATTATATTTAGTTTATCTATAGTATGGAGACTTAGCTCATCTGTAGAGAAAGTTTATTTCTGTATTACTTATGAGAGGAGCATACATTTTATTAGACAACTTGGATACATTGGCATCTAGCTACATTTTTTGCTACACAGCATCTTTTTCAAATACTTTGAGTTTTCAACTAAGTTGTTACTCATAGTCTTATCAGTAAAATTTGTTTTCTCTCATTTTCTTTTCTTCTCTGTGTACCCTTTTGTGCCATTGTCTAAGGTGTCATTCCAAATACAATTTTTTGGATTTGTTTTTTTTTCGAGACAGTTTCTCTACATAGCCCTGGCTGTCCTGGAACTCACTCTGTAGACTAGGCTGGCCTCGAACTCAGAAATCTGCCTGCCTCTGCCTCCCAGAGTTCTGGGATTACAGGCGTGTGCCACCACCACCTGGCTTTAGATTCTTTTCTATTGTCTTCCTTTTTACTGAAAAAAAAGATGCTTCTTACCAGGGCAGTATTAAGAGTCTAAAGGTCAACAGCTACAAAAGGTATGAACAATATTTTTCTTAAACTGATAAGTAAAAGCTATATGTAAAAGATAGCATAGTACAGCTCACCTACACGGATCTTGTCAAAACTTGTCACAGTGACCTTTTTTTCTGTCCTAAGAACACAATTTTGCCTTTTTGAAGTTTCTATTTTTTTTTATTTGTGACCTCTCTACTACAGAAACTTGTTCTTTATTTAAACTCATAATAAAAAGAAGATGTTCAGTTCCACTATAAGCCAACAGTCTTTACATACACAGGCAATTATCTCAAAGACACAAGATAAAAGGAAATATTGTATAAAGGAATTTGATAGTGTTAGAAGGCTAAAAGACCACCACAACAAAAATAACACACTGATCATTAAGACTGGAAAATGACAAGGAGCCACACAAAATTCATCTCATTCCTCTTCGACTTGCATCCTTAACTTTCAAGATCCATAACTAGAAATTTTGCCCGTGAAAGATTTACAATAATACCACAACTTCTGGGCACAATGCTGCATCCCTGTAACTCAAGAATCCAGGAAGGATAGGCAGGTGAATGTAAGTGAAAGCCTTGCTTTGAACCGTAATCAAAGCTGTCTTTCAAAGAGATATGCTATAAACATGAACTAAAGCAGTCCCATAAAGACAAGAATTGCGTGTTTGCTTTACAAGTGGAATCTAGATCAGGGAAAGGTGGCACAAAGAAGCAGCACAGCCACTGGGGCTGTAGAGGAGACAGAGGGGGAGATGGGAGGCATAAGCAAAAGAGAGGTGAGTGTGACAGGCTTGCAAGAAAATGTCATAATGAAATCTGTTACTTTGCACAACTTATCAACACCATGAAATAAATAATCAAAAGATAGACTCAAACCTGAAACTCCTAGAAACAATGAAAAAGATCATAGGCCATCATTGTATAACCCCCATAACAGTCTAAAACGCTAAGAAGTGCTTTTCTCATACTGGTAGCTGGTCTCATATTACTGCCCTGGTAATAAGCATCTTTTCTTTTTCAGTAAAAAAGAAGATAGAAGAAAAGAATCCTAACTTCTTGCCTACAACAAATTATATTTGGAGTTTACACCATAGACAATGGCATCTTTCTCCTACAAACTGAAGTGTAAATGTTTGGGTGGTATTATTCATCAGTTCATTTCAAAATGAGTTTGAACTCATATTTATAGCACCATGCAAACGTAAATATCAAGAAGCAAAAATAAGCACAGAGCCTCAGAGTATTTCATTCCAAGAATCTGTGGAAACCTTTACAAGTGGGCAATAGAAACATCACACTGCCTGACTCAATTCATGACCTCGAGGGTGTGGGCAGAACCGAAAACCTGCGCATTTCCTGAGAAGTCCGCTTCATCTGGGAACAGAAGAAGGTGAAAACTGAAAATCAAGTCTCAGAGTGATATGGTTAACAGTGAAATGCGAATTAGTGAAACTGGGGTTCAGAGTTTCAGAAAATTTATAGGCTTTCCTCAAAAAATAAATTTTATGTCCAATCAATGCCAATGAGAATTGATTACCTTGACTCCAAGATGCCACATGACAACACTTGCTGAGCGGTTGCCGACTATGCAATCACTAGGCATTGAACTAAGTATCCAAAATACAAGCTTTAGAATGTTGAGCTTTTCTGTCAAACATGGACATAAGTGTGCGCCTTGAAATGTTAACATTGACAAACTCTAGACTATAGAAAACAGAGTGAACTGCCTGCCTTGTGTATGTATCATGTGATTCATTGAAATTAAATAGTCTTACAAAGAACACAACTTTTCGATTTCATTGTAGTAGAAAAACAACACAATTAATACTTTCTTAAGAGATTTATTTATGGGATCTAGCTGAAATTTTGAAATGAAATATACTATCCAACACTTTCATTATTTTCTGGTTAATTATATTCTTAGTTGCCATTCAAAAGACTGTGTTTCAATAAGACCTTCTCACACATATGTTTCATGGGCTTTGCTCACGCTGTGCTTCATTACCCTCCAATGTTCACTGTCCCTCACCCTCTCAGTCCAACCCCACCCCACTGTTTCCCGTTCTGCTTTCATTTCACATATATTCAACTTATATGAGAAACAATGCACCCTTCCCCTTCCTACTGTGCTATCTTGCCCTTTTTCTCCGTCTTATAGATATATTTTCCCATTTAGGTCCTCACATAGACCTCTTTAGCATTATTTCAACAGATTTACCCAAAATGAATTTTTCATGCACTGTGTTTGTGGTATTTTTTTAATCACTCCATCATTAAATGGTTGTTTTCAAACTTAATTTTTTAATAGATAAATATCTGAAAAGTTCATACTCTTGCTAAAACCAAAAGTTTTAAATTTTTCAAAATGTTTACAATATTAGTAAGAAGATTTGATGCAATAGGAATATTGCACTTGAGATGAGGTGGGGGGACAGCGCACACACACAAACACACAGACACAGAGAGAGACACACACAGAGAGACACAGAGAGAAACAGAGAGAGTTGGAGACAGAGAGACAGAGAGAGAAAGAGAGACAGAGATAGAGAAAGACAGAGAGAAAGGGAGGGGGAGGAAGGGAAACAGAAGGGAGGGAGAGGGGAGGTGGAGGGGGAGGGAGGGGAATAGGCATGAATATAATCAAAAATAAATGGAAAAAAATTTCAAAGGTATGTCTGTACCTTCCTCCAGGCCAGTAAAAAAAATGATTCACAAACGTTTCCCCTTGACTGGTGAGTTCTGTACCCTAAGAGCGCTATACCACCTCTCAGCGCTGTGTCCTCTGTGTCCTCTCACACAATATTTTTTATTTTCTTTCCCCCCCCTTTTTTATTTTATTTTCTTTTTTGGTGAAGTAGATAGTGCAGAAAATATCTTAGAATATTTTATTTAGATATATCAGTTAGGGCCTTATTTGAAGTCCTTAAGTGCAGGTATTTTTAACTAAAGGAATAGCTTTTGTTTCATACTCTTTTGAATGGACTAACTAAACCACATACAAAGGAGGGTTAGAGACATAGCTCAGTCATCAAAGATCATGCTGCATTTAGTCCCTATCACACATGCAAACGTCCACAGGTAGTGGTTTGAGAGGCTGGTGGGACAGAGGCAGGAGACTAGATAGAGTTCACTAGCCAACCATTTTGAGAATCGGTGAACCTTGGGTGCCAATGATAGATTTATCTCTAAAAACAATGTTGGTAGCTTTTGAGGCACAATACCAAAGATTGGATTCTGGCATCCATGCTATCCATATGTGTAAACACACACACACACACCCCACTCATGCATACACATATGTGACCACCCATACAAACATATGTATAGCAAACTCTACTTGCTGGTTATGTGTCCACTTGAAACAAGCTAGAGTCATCAGAGAGAAAAGAGCCTTAGTTGAGAAAATGTCTCCTCAAGATCCAACTGTAATGCCTTCCTCAGTGATTGATGGGGGAGGGCACATGCATTGTGGGTGGTGCCATCTCTAGGCTAGTGGCCCTGGGTTCTATAAGAAAGCAGGCTGAGAAAAGCAAGGGAAACATCCCTCTGCATCAGCTCCTGCTTGCAGGATCCTGCCCTGTATGAGTTCCTGTCCTAACTTTCTTTGGTGATGAACAGCAGTGCGGAAGTATAAGATTAATAAACCCTTTCCCCTCAACTTATTTTTTGTCACAATGTTTCACTGAAGCAATAGAAATCTTCACATACACACACACATACA
Organism: Apodemus agrarius; assembly: GCA_964023405.1. Lineage (NCBI taxonomy): Eukaryota > Metazoa > Chordata > Mammalia > Rodentia > Muridae > Apodemus > Apodemus agrarius. The sequence continues at coordinate 74,052,258 of OZ030020.1, read as the reverse complement.
CATATACACAGATACCTGTCCAAACACACAAACACATACATACATACATGCATACATACATGCACCCATCTATACTCATATCTGCATGCATAAACATGTGCATATAACATCTACACATATGTACACACAGATAAACATACTCATGCGTACAGATATATGTTCACACAATGCACAAAAAGAACTGCAGAGAAGTAGGAATAAATACACAAAGTAGGCCTTCTGTCTGCATGCTGCCAACACGATCTCCTGGATAAGAAATATCCAGGCAAGTTAAGAAGAATCAAGACAAAGACAAAGAAATATTTTGGAATTAATGAAACATATTTAAAAAAAAGTGGATGCCTTCCAAAAAGTATTCCTCAACTTCTTGTATATCAATTTTACCCTGAAATTAAAAATCAGCTCAAGCACATTTACATAATTTTCAAGAATTTGATTCATTGTTGAGGACAATGTTTTATTGTTGTGTTTTCTTTTAGCTTGATGTAAGTTATATAACCACAGAAATGACTTCCTCCATTATCAGCCAGCGAAGAGATGTAGGCATTCCTCACACAGGAACCAGTGTTGGGTGGGTGAAGCCACATGATCTAGGGCTTTTCCTACTTAAGATACACCTTAGGGATAATTCCAGATCTGTATTGTCTGACAGTTAAGTCCATCCATTGTACCTCTCATAAAGATCTGCTGCATTCCTTTGTTCTGACCTGGAAGATTATTGTCCATAATTCATGGGGAGCCAGTCCAGCTCAGCAAATCAACCGATACAAACAAGCCACCCAGCCTAAATAGAAAGTTTAGAAAAGGTCATTAATGTTGCTGTGCTGAGCTGGACCTGGAGGAGGCAGTGGTAGTACAGGTAAGATCGAGCGGTAAATGCCCATCTGTGGGGCTTGTACCTGTTATTAACTCCAGCACTATACTATCAGTAAATGCCTTGGGATTTAATGTTTAATTGCATTTGTCATGATATGATTTTCTTTCTTCTGTGTTTGGCTGAGGAGACTGACACCTACATCCATAGGGCCGCCTTACTAAATCCACCTTTGATATGTTATTCACAAACACAAAAGACCTTGACTAAAAATCTTGACTACTTTAAATTTCAAAAACCAAAAGAAAAGGTAAATCACATGTGACTTTTACCATATTTTACCACAACTAACATGTACTTGTTAAAAATGTGTTTTCTTATAAGACCAGGCCTGTATGGATGAAGTCTAGTTGGAGTCTAGTTCTCTTAATTCAACCTGAAATTTTAAAACGCCGGCACCTTGGTCTCAAGTGACCATCCAGCTCGCCTCTTGGGAGCAGGAACTTCCATTTAGTGGTTCCAGCAAAATGTCGTTTGCAGTTTTGTAAACTTGAGACATGTTTACTTTCAACTGATTGCCTCCCAGTGATAAGTCAGAATGTGATGTAAAGTAATTAATTTTTTCTCTTTGATGGATAGTGTTCCTCTGGAATCAGCTAGATATGAAGAAAACTGTGATCTGTGTCCTCTTAGTTCCAGACCAGAGCTGTTCTATGCTGTGTGAAGGATGCTGTTCTACATTCTGTGTAATGCAATGCAGATAGCAGAATCATGCAGAAGTAATGAAAGGAAAAAAGTCCTTCTCAGGCAGTTATAAATGTATGTTTATACTGCATTTGAGTTACCTCGGAATGACTTACAATCCTGATGTATTGTGGCTCTTGGAAGAGATTGCGTGACTTTGTCATTAGAAAACGAAATAATTTTTTCACTCTTTGAGTCCTTTAACAAAATACCTGAAATTTGGCACAAAGAAGACGAGTGCATCTTGTAAACACTAAAAAACTTTCTCTCAGAGGCCTTTCGAAGATGTTTTGGATGGCTCTCTGCCTCTCTCTCGCTGGCAGCCCACTCTCCCATCACTGTGTGGAGAAGGTCAATAAAGCCCTGGAGCAGGGCTGCGGAGTGCCTGTGTGAGAAGCCTGCTGCTGTTGCGGTAAATGCAGTGTCCACAAATTCATTAGGAATGCATTTGTTCCTGGAAGTGCTAGCTATTCCGGTAACTGCCTGCCGCTGATGTTTTTAACCATATTCTCCACATTTGTGCAGATGTTTCAGGGCAGAAAAACAGTCTTCTGTGCTTACTGCCTGCGTCCATTTGTAGTTCGTTACCAGATAAGCTCATTTTACCTGCCGTCCAATTTGAAAGGGTAACATAGGGACAGCCTAGTTATCTTTGGAGCCTTTTTATTCAATTTTATGGTGAAAGGGGGCTCTCTGAATGAATGAAACCCTAATCAACACATTCATACCTAAAGAAATTAGGTACCACACTGGGAGGAGCTTAAATGTTACAGTAACCTTGAAAAGTAGAAAAAGCAACTTCCAATACACAATGGAGAAATTATTGTGACTCCACTAAAACATTAGGAAGAACTTTGCTGAACACTGTTTTTCTATTCAAGAGGAGAAACATATACAACATTTTTCTCCTTTTTGAGCAACACCTTTGGAAGCTCATCTTTCCAAATGTCCACAGTACTAATAACATTTGCAAATTATGAAGCTAAATTATAGAAAGGAAAATAAAGCTGTGTGCTAGCATAGCCAGGGTTTTACAAGCACCTACATCACATAAAACGTGCTCATGTTTGTCTCTTTACCACTGAGAGTCAAAAGCTCTAAACAAAAAATGGAACCTCTGTGTTTTCCTCCTAAGGCAGCACTGGTCTGGTTTCCTTAAAGCAATGTCACTTTAAGAGGGTGACAATGCTGGACTTCCTGTGATAACAGTGGCTGACACCGCGTGGCCTCCGCTTCCTTGTAACTTGCATGTTAAAGCTCTGGAGAAGTGCAAGGTCCTTCTATCATGAATGGAACACATCTGTCCAGGAAACACACTTCACTGTGTCAAAATTCTTTTAGTGTATCTGCCCCCTGAGTGCCCTATCAGGCTACAATTCCCTGTCAGCAAGTACCTTGTAATTCCTTTCCTTTTATGTTGATGAAAGTCTTGATCTATTATGCCAGCATTACATATTTTCCATGCTCTCTCTGAAAGTATTATTCAGTGATGTGTCTAGGAGATCACACTCTTACTTAGACGGCCAACCTCACTTAAGAGCATTCATCCTTTCAGGGAAATAGAAGCTGAACTAGGTCTTTGCTCTGTGGCTCAAGCACCATTCTGGGAGAGGAAAAAATACAGCATCAAAACAAAACAGAGACCCACGGTAGATTGGACAGGATAGATACGTTTAGTGGGAACCCAGCGCAGTGAGACAAGAATGGATGTGACAGTCTTCGCACTGCAACGTGACGGATTGGGGTGAGTCAGACAGAACTGGAAACCCCCCTGGGTTCTACTTATTCTCCAAGTAAGAACAGAGTCCCAGAATAAAACCCAGGTTGTCTCCATCCTTATTCTTGAGAAACCTGACAATTTGCAGGTGGTCTTTGTTTCTTATTACTCAGACATGCTGAAATGCAGCATGGTCTCTGTGAAGAAAATATTGAGGTGTTAAGTTCAGAACTTTTTGTTTCAGCACAACTGGAAAAGGTAACAAGGGGGACTAAAGTTTAAAGCAAGTCTATGCTATACTGATATTTATTCAGATTACAGAATTGGACAAAATGAAGTAGACGTGGGAGGTGTAATATGCCGATCATTTTGCCCATCACAAATGGCTTTTCAAATAATTTCTGAATGAGTCTAAAGGTCGCTAAGATTCCATTCTTGAGTGATTACCATAGAGTAAGCACCACTCTGGGTGTGAAGGTTGAATTGGAAGTAATAGTTAACCCATGAGATACAACTTAGTTTGTGATAGGAAATATTTTAAGTATTTCTTTTAGTGTGGTAGCATATGTTTTGCAATCTCAGTACTCAGAACATACAGGATCAAGAGTTTATAGAAATGCTATGTGATAAACCAAGTTTGAGGCCAACCTGTATCACAAGACATCCTGTCTTAGAAAAAGAAAAAAAAATCTAGTTTAAGCCTTACAATGACCTAGAGTGAGGCTGTATGCTCACAGCAATGTCTGCCTCAGACATTAGACAATTGCTCTGAGTTACAGAGGAATAGGTAGCAGAACCGTGATCTAAACAAGGCAACAAGGCTCCAGGCTCACACTCTCAACGTGTGGTCACTCCTCCCGTGATCAGTATGCATAAGATGAACACTGTTGATTCCACCATCACTGAGGTCAAAAGCCAATCAGTACAAAAACGAAATGTCTGAATCCCTGACCGACTCATGAAACCCTCCAAACACTGCCATAGCTCAGGCTATACCAGATAAAATCCTCCAAACACTGCCGTAGCTGAGGCTATACCAGACAACATCCATTCCTCTGTAAACAACTCCTTTTTTGTTGAACTAGTTCTTAAGCAACCCAGCAAAAATAAAAATAAAACTTCACAGTCCAAATCCCTTGAAATGGCAGCTCAGGTCATTAGTCTTGAGTAAACCACAGCTTTAAAGGCAGGTTAGCATTCTGTCAGCATCTTTTTTTTTCTTTTCTGAAAAAAAAAAAAAGACACCAAAGAAAGTCTCCTTACAATAAAACTCCTTGACAGTGGTAAGTTTCCTGGTGTGGTCCTCTGTGGTGTTCTCAATGAATAATACAGGATTTGCTATAGACCTTTTAGCCTCCATATCCCAGGCACCTTGATAGGATGGTTTTAAATCCCATGGTATAGATAGAATTCAGATTTCCAATTCCATATTCATATGATTGTTTAATATTTATTGACAGGTACTATTTGTTAGAGGCCCAAGTTGGCCAAACACTTGAATTAATTTCCCAGAGCAGAAACTCTAGTTTATAAAAATAACTGCAAACAATGTTTAAGCGATGCTCTTAAGTAATCAGCCATCTAAGGAAATGCTAGAGCTGGTGTGCTGTTTTAGACAAGGAGCATGCAAAATTATCCAATACAGTTTGTTAAGAGACAAAGTCACGGGCAGAGAAATCTTCCATATTCTTCTCCAGGTAGATGCAGCAGATAGAAAAGCACTTCATCTAAAATATGTCACTGTAGGAATGACTTAACTATTAAGCTGGGCTTGAAAGTCATGTTCTCAAGCATCCTTACCTTTTACTTAAAAAAAAAAAATTTCATTTATAGGTCCATGTTTTTTTCAATCGAAAAACTAAGCAAGTGAAAATTTAGTCACCACCTCCATCATAAAAGAAGACACGGTCCATTTGCCTTTAAAATGTAATTCTAATTATATTGTGTATTTGATGTGTTAGGAGTAAATGTGTACTTCCTTGAAACAGTTATGGAATTTACACTATACAAAGCAGTTACCACACCCCAAGTAACTATCAGAACACTGCGTAGCCAAACTACAGGAACAGATCTCAGGAAAGTCACAACTTAGGAGAAAAAACACAATTCATAAAGAGTAACTCACACATTAGGTAAATGATATCTAACATCATTAATTCCAACTATTTACATGAAGTGCTCTAAAGAGGGAATCATCACATGTTTTGAGACACACAGTAGTTTCTAGACAGGTTCATCTAGGATGGAGGTTAGGTGATGTGTAGATAGATGCTGGAGAACTAGATGTATGCATCAGGGAGCAGAAGATTGGGACAGGTCATGTACATCAGCGTGTACAACCCAAAGGTCAACAATGAGACATGGAATTGTGAAGAAAGGAATGGTGAGAATAATCTCAAAGAAGTGTGACATGCCTTGAAACTGAATGGATAAAATTGAGTCAAACATAAAAATGAGGAAGCATTTTATCCACAGATATCTCCTCAGCCTCAGAATATTTGACAGCTACCAAAATGGCTACTTACAGTTATTTTTGACAGAACTCTGTCACAAAGCTACCTTCCCAGTTCCACCAAATTTGTAAGGTTTCATTTATTTACTCTTAGAAAACCTCAGAAAATTGATAGTTTTCCATTCTCTCATAAAAATATTGCACTACATTTAAGAGTTAAAGCTATTCACCTATAATTTGCCTGAGGCAAATACTCATATCAAGTATACAATCAATGATGGGATGGTCACAAATTCTATGATTACTTTAGTATACAAGCACTATGAAATTTGGACCTTCTTTTTCCTGATGGGCTGCTTAGTTATGTTCCCTGGGCCAATTCTTCACTTAATGTTTGCCATACATACAGATTCTGGAGAATTATAGTTGAAACTGTCGAGTGATTTTAGGCTACTTAGAAAGTGACTATACTGTTCTCCAGCCATTGCCCATTAATAAACTATGAAAGATTTGCATTCTGCACTCCTTGGTCAAAGAATAGGCGTATATTATACTTGCAGCTGCTTTCAGCTTCAAACTACATATTGTGATGGTTGACAATGATGACGATGATGATGATGATGATAATGGTGATGGTGATGATTATAAAAGATGTACATATATACACAATTATTGATCTTTAAAATTATAGCATCTGCAAAATAAAAAATATTTCATACTCAAATTAATAACTTTATTTTTTGCCAAAGAACTAATTTTCTTGCAAGTGGAACTTAAACTTAAGGTGTCTAACTTAACAAGAACCCTTAACTTACTGTACTACATGTAGTTTCTAGCCTAGGTTTTGAACAACATTCTCCAAATTACAAAAGGCCCCACAAAATCTAGGGAAACATCTGTTAATAATTTGGCCTTGTTGGTGACTCTAACATGTTAGACGGAGTAGGGGAGCTAAGGAATACAATGACTTGTCTTCTTCCTGGTTTGTTCTCACTCCTCACTCTATAGGTAGACAGAGCAGGCAGAATCATTGTTTCTCTAGTTAACAGATCTGATCACTCTTAATTGCAGAAATCACTGTCATAAACATCCATTGCTGGTTCTTGCCTGGACACCAGCAATGTTATTTCTAGATGACTTCAGATGACTACTTAAAAATGATTCCACCCTTGATTCATAAGCTCCCCCATTTGCAATATAACTATTATAAAGGTGTACATATACTAGAGTCCACCCTACTGTTAAAAGGAGAGTTATTGAACATTGTGTTTGCACAGATTGTTTTACCTTCATTCCTCAACAATATAAACTATTATTTAAGAATAATGCATACACACACACAAGAAACAAAACAAACTTTATATCTTAACTGTAGTTACAAAGAGTAGAGCTAAGTAAATATGCACATATATTAATTGTTACATAGTGTTCAGAAATTTGAAAAATATAGGGATTCCAAAATTTCGGAAACCTATTGTTTGCTGTAATTATGGTGAAAACACTCAGCTGAAGTTTCTCAGTCGTCAAGTAATTTGCCCAGATCTTGCTCATACCATTTTCAATAAATTAGACAATAGTTTTTAAACTTTTATAGCTCAACTCACATAAATGTCTCAAGGTTCATTGATGCTGTTTACAGCTCTATGGTACATAGTAGCTGCTGCTGAAAAATACTTCTTCATAGAATTAATGAATAAATGAGTGGGTGAATTCTATCTTCCCCAACCCAATCATTACCCTTGGAAAGTGGTGATGTACAAGTTAGGTATGCAAAGCATCCTTTACTCTGCTAAAGACAGTTATTCTTGCCATCTATAAGAGCTTTGCTAACTGGAGAAACAATTGTTTCTTCCTGCTAAATCTCCATCTTCTGTTCTAATTCTAGAGGGAGTAGCTCTTGACAAAGAACCAGGACAAAGAGCAGATTATAATATAGGAGGCCTGAGTCACACATTTTACCTAAGTCTCTGTTTCCTCTGAGACTGGTGACTATACTGGGCCAACTATAGTGATCTTGACTTCAGAAGAACTAATAATAATCACTACTGTGTTCTAAAGAATGAAAACCTTTCCTCATGAATGAAACCTACTAAGAATTTAAGTATTTGAATTTTGCATTCTTGTTCTGAGTATTCTGTTGCAAGTAAATTGACAATAATTTTATCTGAAATTTAAAAGTTGGGAAAACAGGATTTTCACAGGAAATTAGTTCTAGATTTTAACTTGGCTTCTTAATTCCTTTTAGACATAAATTATTAGTTATCACACTTATGTGAGTTGAGAGATAAAACATTTAAAATTCTTATCTAATAAAAGCAATCATTCAATTTTAAAATATGATCAAATGAAACAATAATTGTACTTGTTTTCTTACAAAACAGAGATAGAATTTAGTGAGAGTGAAATTGTTAAATTTGCTTCATATCACGGATGCTTTAATCCTGTCTCTTTTCACTTTTAATACATTAATTGCCATTAAATTTGGAAATATGCTTTTACTACCAAAATGTAATATTTATGCCAACATTCTTTATATTTTTAGTGAATTTATATCATCATTAATATGTTAATTAAAATATAAGCAAATGGGTAATTTTCAGATGTGCAGCCTACCCCTAATTGAGGTGAAGAGGAAAAAAAAAGCCTTCAAACTTTACCATAATTTCCTTTCTGTCCTCGTTGGGTGGTGAATTCTCTTCCTACTGATTCTACAGCAGGGAATTTTAGAGTTAAAGAACTGATGATAGGAAACACAAGGTTCTTCTCTCAGTGAAGTCTACCAAGCCTTACCACTATAAAAGTATTTAGTTGAGATGCAGGATTCTGGCCATTTGTATAGACTGCATTGTCTTTAATTTCACAAGTTTGTGAGATAGTGGTGAATTACTTTAAATTATAGTAGTAGCCAAAAGTAAAAATCATCACTATTTTTAATTTTTTTCTTCATAAGGGCTTGGTCCAAGCTGTTATCCATTCATGTATAAAAGTCAATCCCCACTGAACATGCAAAATAAAAGTTTAGATTTTATTTTCATATTTTATCATCAATGAAACTGATAAATGTACAAATCCTGTAGTTCACTTACGGTTTGGGAACCTTGAAGAATGGAAACCCAAGAGGCTTTTTAGAAAAACAAGAGAAACATGTTGACAAGATAAAGTCTTCAATGTGACTAAGTTTACTATTGTAAATAAATTTAGCTTTATCAGAAGCTCAGTAAAGCAAGAAAACTGAAGTAGCCACATAAACAAGATAATCCTTTCTACCTGCACAAGGATAATGTACAAACTTGTTAGTAATAATGCCCCAGGGTTCTGTTCCTAGGCCTCTTGCTTGAACACAGGAGGGTGCCAGGACTTGTGCTCTTGAAAATTTCTGTAGCTAACCAAGAACACGCGGGTAGTTTTCCAATGGTCTGAGCAAGGTTTGCCATTCTGTGACAAGCATGGCTTTGAAAGTAAGAAAGTTTAGTTTGCCCTTCAAGAAAAGTGCTTTATGGGAGGAGGGGCACATTCTACTCTAAAAGGATAGGAGAACCTTGCCTGAGGCAGTGTTGTGACATTGCCAGGGAAGATGATTGTGAAATATTGAGTGCATGTTTTTGTGGTGACATCTGAAAGTACTGGCCACTGCAGCAGCATCTTCCTCTCCTGCATGTCTATTTCCGGATCCACTTTCTTATAATTACTAATGAAAACATGACTCTGAGAGGAGAGGTGAATTCTTCTTCAGTTCTTTTATATCCATTGACAGATGGTTCTGGTGAAAGTTTCTAAATAATTCTTTCCTACTTTCTGCAAGAGAATATAGCTCTGTTTCCTAATTGAATGAATAAGATATTCTAGAGGTGACTTAATTTTCTGTCTTATAGGCTACCTGTGTGCTGCTCTAACCTTGGGCATCTAGCAAGAACTGCCTCTAACTCCTAAAGTGCATGTTGCAAATAACCAGTCGACTAAATCACAGTAACTAAGGGAAATCAGGACAAGTCTAATAGCAGCCAAGCTCTAAATAGTACTTTACATAAAAATAGAAAATGTGACTCAGAATACAGTACTGGTTCTTCTTAGAGATGTGTTCCCAGCCATCAGAGTCAGCGTGGGCTGTGCCACTTGCAAGTATGGCCTAACAGGCTAAATGGAAAGAGAAAAGGGGGCTTTTCCCCCCATCCTCTCTTTCGAACTACTATTTCACATTATTCTGTGCTTATAGGATGCGATTCTGTCTACTCATTGTTTTACTTTCTTAGTAGTAAGTTTTCAGTAAGCCTTACATTAGAAGAAAAATTGCCTTTCTGTTCTAATGAATTCTAAGTTCACAAAATATATCTTAGGTAAACAAGTGTCTGGCTTTCATTATTTATTAGCTGAATGATCACCATCTCAAATAAATATAGCAATGATATCTGCTGTGACACACCATGCAACAAAGACAGAAAAGACGACTATCTGACTATGGGAAGGACAGGGCAGAGGCACTGTCATATTTATAGCCTGCCAACTTCAAGGCCATTTGAGAAGCTCCTTGTGGACTCCGGTCTCTCACAGGACTGACATTTCTTAGTCGCTTAAATTACAAATTAGGGGTAAGTATAAAACTTTGTAGATATTTCTTTTCATAATTCTCGGTATTTTGCTTTCACATACTTTTTTGTTTTTTCATCCTGGGATTATTTGACACATTAGTCAAATTCAGTGGATTTTTAGAAAGCTTATAGTAAGGAGAGGAAAATGGGGGAAAAACGAAAGCAATATAACAATCCCTATGGTGCATTAACAAGAGAATTGTACCCACATCGGCTTTGAGTGGGAGGGGGGTCTTGTATGCAGTTGTAAAGAGGACTGAAACCCCTCCTTCCCTTCTCAGCCTTGAACTAATGGCAGGTGTTCAAAGTCCAGTTGCACAGTAAGTTCCTGTAAACAAAACTACTTATTTATAGTCAGCTTCTCAGTACTGTTTCCATGAGCTCAGTCAGAATGCAACTGGGGTCACACATCAAGTGCAAAGAAAAATGAAGGCATACGCTCCTTTATTTGAATTGTCACAATCATAAGTCCATGAAGATAATCTTTGGAGGAACTCAGGATTATGAGTGAACACAGGCTTAGAGAAACATGGAAACAAGCCCATGAGCTCCTGCGTTTAGAGCAAAATGAAATTGGGCTGACATCATGGAAACCTGCCAGCAGACCTAAGCAAAATGTATCGTGCCTACTTCTCCTTTCTCGTCTTTCTGTTTTCTATATAATATCCATGGGAACGTATAATATTCACGTTGGGGGGGTTGAACCTTAATACACACACACACACACACACACACACACACACACACACACACACTGTGAGGTGAAAAGTTAAACCATTCAAATATTCAAGGTTCCCCACAAATCGTTGCCCTTTTAAAACATTGAATGGCAAAGTAAAATACCAGTACCAACATTACTGCCTTCTTTTACTGCACATTGTATAGAAATCAGTATTCTGTAACTGTTCTGCCCAATCTCCTTCTGAAAGAGTTGGCATATATTTTAGAAGATAAAGTCTTCAATACTTTTAATATATATTTAAGTCACACAAGATAATACCTTGGCTTTTTGTTGTTTATGTTTCCTTGTTTTGATTGTTAATTTTTGTTTTATTCCTGGGCTTTTGGTTTTTATTTTGATTTTTTTTGTCCTTTCTGTTTACCTAAGAGAGAAAGGAGGCATGGGTTTGAATTGGTCAGGAAGGGGAAAGGTTTGACAGATGAGGGAAAAGAAACTGATCAGAATGTACTCTATTAAAAATCCTTTATGTCCAGTAAAAATTAAAAACAGAAGGCACATAGGCATTTGAATAAATGAACAACATAGCAATTTTTAAAGAGTTGTATTAATTTTTAGAGAATTTCATACAATAGATTTTAATAATTTCTTGCCCCCTTTACTTCTCCCCCACCTACCCACACACCCCACTTCATGTTCTCTCCCTCTCTCTCTCCCCCTTCCTTCCTTCATCCCTCCCACCCCAGCAGGGTAACTAGTTCACCCTGACTTTCAAAATCTTGACTATATTCAAGAGTTAAACATGATTACTTGAAAACATTCTCCTTAAGATACTATGTTTTATGAACAAGCTAAAATCAAAGCTGTGCTAAAGCAGAGATATATTTCTCACTTGTAGGAAACAATAGGCAGTTGTTATTAAACGAATCTATACTATATGAAAACAATCACAATATAATACATGAAATAAGTACAGACATTTGAGGAAACCCCGAGCCAAGTGATCCCTGGAGATCTCATGGAGCTGCTGGAACTTAATAGATTCCCATCAGGCAACAGGTCAAAACGAGGCATTTCTGATCAGAAAGTGCTGATAGGAAGTGTCAGGCGGGGGACAGGAAGAACACCACACCGCGCTAAAGGAAGATGCAGGATGTGAACAGGTGCCAGGGAGGAGACAGACTCTGCTTGAGTAAGTGGAGAAATTATCAGAGAAGGCAGATTGTAGTTAGATTTAAAAGGCAAGTCAGCTCTTCCGCGGAAAGTCATCTCAGGTCTCCTGGAGTGTCTCTCTATATACATTTCGTTTTCAAACTTTGAGCGCACATGAAATGAAAGATGGTGACAGATGTTTCTATAGATGCTACAAATATACATTCAATTGCTTTATATTTAGTGTCTTGCGATCTTGTTTACATATTCGCTTACTAAATTTTAACGCTAACCCATGTTAAATTATAATCTCCGTGAGAAAACGAACTTGTTTTTGTTCCCCGTACAGCTCGTGTCTAGTAAGTATTGTCATATGCTAGGAGTTTCTTAAGTGGTTGATGAAGGGGAAAGATGAAGAGCCGGAAAGCTGGTTAACTTGCGCTAATGTGCGAATACTCTGGCTAAAAGTATTAGGACAGGTTCACACCCATGAGCCTACCACCCACTTGGGCAGTAAAGGTGGGGTGGGGGACAGCGACATTGCCACACATTTGAGACTGGATTTGAAAATTCTAGACAAGAGTAAGGGTTAGAAGTTTGAAAAGAGGAGCAATGAGCTGTTGCCAGCCATTTCCAAAGTATTTGTCTAATACAGGTACTTTTCATTAAAAAGTAGGTTTTGTTGTTCTTTAAAAATGGAGGTGGGAGTTTGGATAATTAAAATAGTACTTTATAAACCCAGTAATTTGAGGCGGCTTACTAGTGTATAAATCTGACCAAGCCATCTGACAGTGTAAAGACCCTAAGTTTTTAATAGTTTTATCGCACTACTTTATTTTTTGATCTTAAACACTTACTTTTTAATGCATGTTGCTGCCGCTAACTCTGGAGGAGAAGGAAAGCCAAAAGCAAAGGACACGTCTGTCTTCATGTGGTCGGAGCTGGGCTCGGCTCTCCATGGCCTGCCTTGCCCCCTCTGCTTGTGCTCACCAGTCAGAGGCTCTGGAGAACTAGCTATAAGAACTACCAGCCAGCAACGACGCCATGGCTGATGCCCCATATCCACCCACTCTGCCCTTCATTTCCAACCACAGCTCTGTCCCACTGTAGCTCATGCCACTAACTCATTCTATAGAACTCCAGTTCTCACTCTAAGCGCTATCTAAGTTTCAGCTCCAGGGACTGCCTGCTTCTAGGGTGCTAGCTCGGCACCCCAATTTTTTCCTTATTTCTTCACTTAACTCTTTCACACTTCTCTAAACAACCCTTTGACTCTTGAAGTTCGAATTATATTTTCGACCTTAAGTATCATGATTTACAACATTTGAGCTTGATAAAAGAGCAGGAGCTTAAAATACAGACAGTGCCGGCCAAACATTTGAATAGAGAATCTGCCTTCTTTTGTCATGTTTCCAAAATATCACACCAAATCATTTTGACAAACACAAACAAACAAACATAAAACAGTAGCTCCCCTGTTGTGACAGAAGACAGACAAACGAGAACCACAGAGTTAAACAAGAATGTACTAATGTGGGCAGAGAAAGGGCTCGCTTGCTTGTAAATGAAGGGTCAGAGACCCCCATTCTGTACCTGTGGGAAATTATGAGGTACCAAAATCATATACATCTTAGAGAGCCCCGGAAAAATCCCCAAAATAACCCTGAAAAAGTTGAAATGTCATCATTTATCCATGTGCATATACGTTTCTTTCCTATAGGAAACTGGCATCTGTTGTCAGAGGCCTAAGAGCTGAGTCAATTACCAGGAGCACAATATTGCGCCCAGCTGTGTTGGCTTCCACCTGTATGAGTGAGTATGTCTGGCGAGCACCTTGATAAATCACAGCAAGTATTTACTCTAAAAAGTGTTGTCTCGAGAAAGCCCAAGGGGAGAAAATGACATGAACGTGAGAAATGTTTAACAAAATTAAATAAATACAGAACATTCCTGTATGCTTTGAACATATTCTTGAAAGAAATCATAAAAAGAAAGTTTCCATACAGTTTTAAAACAAACATTGACCACTTGTTTTTACGTGGCTGTTAAAGAAATGGTATACTTCTTTATAAAGAAATGAAGGTAAATATCTTGTGATGAGTCTTTAAAGGAATCTTGTTTTGAGAGCAATGTGCAATAATCCTCTCCATTACTCTAGGTATCTAAAAGGAATCCCCACGAAAGTAATATCTGTTGAGAGCAAAGGCTATCCTTAGGACGGCAAGGGATTAAATAATTATAGCACTACCATCTCTGTTACGAAGGATGTAGGTTTACCAATAGTAAACATTTAAAATACACTCCCAAGTCACAACGGCAGCCACTAGACTATTTGTTTTGCACGTACAGATTGCTGCAAAAAGATCAAAATGAGCGCAGTAGACAGCTTGAGGCAAGTTTGTCTTTGTCAAGAATCAGCGTATTGGAATAACAGAGTGAGAATGAGCCCATTGCTTCCACAACGGGAAATGTAAAATGCGGATGGATGTCGTTAATGTATGAGCAAGGGCAGCTTTGGATCACAGTTTATCCACACCAAAGAGAAACTGTGACGTCAAAGGCCGGCTTGCCTTTTCTGCCTTTTTATGGCAGCACGTGGCACCATGACAGCAATCATCAAATCCAAGCCACATTGGACATCTGAAACATTCAACAGTAACATTGAACAGTAAGAAAAGAAGATGCCCTAAATGAAAAAGAAATTATTTGATAAGTGGACATTCTGTAAATAGAAATAAACTCTGTGAGATAGTGAAACCATGCCGTTTTGCAATTCAATGAAGCTTTCTTCCTTTCAACCTCAACACGATCAAGGCCATCATTTCGTGACACTTCCTAGTCATGGCACATCCCCTGTGGGCCATTGAAAATTTGACTTCATTGTGTTTAACTCACTTGAAAATGCTCAGAAAACTTCCACTGTACCCCTGGCACCATCCGACACGTTTTTTCACTGTGTCAGTTCCTCTTTGGGACTGTCTGGTGAGCTCTAAGGTTTATCTTTGCAGCCACGCTCTCCTCTGGACAGCTTCCCTCTCGTCTTCCCCTACATGACAAATGCATAAATCTGTCATCAGAAAAATCTTTCAACTATCATTTAAATGGTTCTACATTGTTTACATAAGGAAAAATTAAATGTCTTCATAGTCTTTTTGCTTTGATTTCTACAAGAGATTCCTTGTAAAATTATCCACTAGCATTAATATGAGAACTTAATCAGTTAAGATAAGGACAGTACTTATTCTCTAAATTTTGCAATACTTTACCTGAGTTTAACAATCATGTAAGATAATGAGAATGATTATCAGAAGAAAATTAACTTAGTACGGCAAATTACCAAATATACCCATTTTTTCTCAAATACACATTTAACTTAAAAGATTTGATTATATGCTTCTGCAAAAGACTTAGCTGTTGGTTCATGTAGCTTACTCTTTCTACACATAGAATACAAAATACTGTCCAAATTATCTCCTTTAATGAATATAGAGATTATCATCCATAAACTTACTTATATGTTCAAATGAACTGCAAGGACTTTCCTGTCTCCTCTGATTTTCAGACTCGCAATTGTTTTGGGGCTTCTCCACTTTCTTGAAAGCTGAGGTCTAATTGCTAAGGGAGCCACTGAGTAGATATTAGTAGTTGAGCTGCTTACTATGTTATTGTTAGGTGGGACCAATTGATCATAAAGTCGTGAGTCCTTGAGAGGCTCTGAGATCTGCTGAGCTCAGGCAGAGACTGAGAGAGCAGACTTGAGAGCAGACTTTCAGACAGGAAAAGTCATAGAATCACCTTAACGAGTTAAACTACAAATATAAATGTGGTGTGCTACATCAACTAGTGTTTATATTATAAAAGGAAGTAATGGCACCTGCCATCATTTAAAAATACTGAAGAAAACAGTGATAAAGAAAAATGAGTATCGAATTTTCTAGTAAATTATGGTTATTTTAATTTTAGGCATAAAACAAAATATGGCTCAAGAAAAAAAATTGTTTTGTTTTGTTTCATCAAAGTCTGCAAGCATCTACCTTACACATCAGAACATTTAAGACATGGAATAGTATTTTCATGTTCTTTATTCTAAAACTTTGATTTCATTGATATGAAAAATGAGGCACAGATAATTTGAATGTTTCCTAATTAAATAAAAACATGGTGACAATGAGATATCCGAATATGGTTATTCATACTTTTCTCTGTTCATTTATCTCTTGTTTTCCTTTGTGGTCTTTTGCCATGGAAGAAGTACAAGAGGATTTGTCATCTCTCAGGACTAAACCTGGGTGTTCTGAATCACCCTAACGGTTGTTTCATTTATTAGATTGCTATGTTTATTTACCTGTTATTCTAACATAAACTTTGTTGAGAGAAAAGGAAGGGCTCAGTAATGATCTTCCAATTATGTGTCTTGAAATGAGGTGGGAGCTCACTAAAAACTACTTAAATAAAACTCTCCTGATAGATTTTCACATCAATCTTGAAACAAATAATTAATTGAACTTAAATATGATATTCATGCTTACTAGTAAACATTTGCTATTCTGGAGGCAATAATTTAAATTGGGGATATAAATCTATCACAGAAATTATGATTTCTTGCAATTTTAGTAGCCGTAATTTCCAACAGTTTTGTGTATTTCGAATATACCAGGATTTAATGGGATCATTCACCGAATTATTTACTTGCACTTCTGCCTTTCCTTGAGGCATTTCTAAATGCCCAAATCTATTAATACACATGAATAAATAGACACAAATGAGCTTCTTTTCAGTCATTTACAATTTAGTCTACTATGTGCTAATCCTGGGTCCCTTATTCACCAACCCCAAACACAAGCCTTCAGTTATACAGTGTAAAGATGAGGCATCTGGGGTGGACTTCAGTCAAAATATGAATTTAGACATTGAAAGCCATCATCTTCTTGGAAAAACTATCAGGTAAAATGCATTCATTTTCAGCCAAGCTAAATGCCTATGTCCAAGGATTGCACAACCCTGTTAAAGTCAGTAAGTGTCAAAGTCTTGAGCTATGGACTAGACAACATTGCCCAATAACCACAATTAGGGTTTCCAGGGTCTGCTGTTCCTCTTTTGCAAATCTGAATCCCTCTTCCTATGCTATCTCTCATATGCATTATTCATCCTGATGTTGAAATAGTGACAATTGATGAGGAGAGTTTAGTAGTTCTGTGTGGCACTGGAAATCACTGTCTAAACAGCCTCAGAAAAGCGTGCCACAGGAAACCACTTCATAAACATACTTTAAATGTACTTGTGATGGTGTGTTTTACAATTATATAAAATAGTATTTTAATTAAGCCTCTGGGTTTTCCACAGCATGAAAGCTATCCTTTTCACCCTCGGTTTCAAGTTCCTTCCCTGCCTAACCCTGATTTTACTTCCTTTTTCCTCCACTATCACATCTGTCACTTCTCAGTCAGGCCTGCGGTTCCGCTGCCCTGTGTCTGCGTCCTGGCCACCGTTCTCGCTTAAGCTTAAGTCTCTCACCCAGAATGTTCTGTCACCTATGATCCTGAACTCTCGACTTACTGGACTTCACTGTCATTGATATCTAGGCGTATTAGTTATTTCCAATAATCTTCATAATCTGAGAAAACTCCAGGCTTCCTATTTGTGCTTTATAATGAAGCAGTTCAGATGGTAAATCAGCCATGAAAATGGGTTTTAAGGCTTAAGGTCGGAAGCCTGAAAGTAGCCGACATTGATCTGGTTGAGAATTAAGACAGGCAATGATAACAAAGTTTTTATATACTTTATTAGTAAATGTCTACATGGTATTGCACAAATCTGACAATACATAAAGATTTTAATATTTTATGTTTCAAGAATTCAGTAAGTTTTTGGATTACTAAAACAAACAGTAAGTGTGAGAATTGGCCAGTTTTATAGAAAAAATGGTAATTTAGAGTAAATCACATCTTTAGAAAAAAAGAAAGCATCGTACAATTATTTGTTTTGTTTATTCACTTATTGGTTTTGAATTTTCTATGGAAGGTAAGACACCAAAAAGGTTGCCACTCTTTTTAAATTGGATTGTTAATTTATAATAACAAATCATATTTATATTTAAAACATTGGAGAGCCAGTTGAATATGTAATATCTATGTCAGGAAGCTATAGAAGGCAGAAATGCCCTAGGTTCCCAGTGCCTGCCCTTAGTTCTGTGACTTCCAGAGAAGGCCTACTTTTCCCTGACTTTTATTGAAACTGATCTATATATAGCTAACGGTCCATATGAATTATACCTAGTCCAGTTTCTGTTTTGTAAATGTTACAAGTAAATTAATAAAAAGTTAGGACTTTTGTTAGAAACATTTAAAATTTAAAAAAATTTATTATTAGATGGTAAATTAAACCTAAAGTTTTATTCAAGAACAGCAGACAAGTCTTCCCATTGGATAACAAGATTCACATCTTTTATCTTAAATATTGTATATATGTCTTGTGTCACTCCTTGAATAAAACAGAAGTGGTTGACATACAACCCAAAATGTACAAGCAAAGCAAAATAAATCTCCATGCATTTCCCTAAGATTTAACAACATGAATTTCTAGCTTCCAGAGAAGTTGGCTAGTTGACTTACTCATTTATTGTTTATGCCAACTCCCTGGAAATCTTTTAAAAAAAGAATTTTACCAGAAGGTTAGTACAGTTTAGAAGGAATTCTAACATTTTCATCCATCCCTTCTATGCAGACCACAGTTGTGTCCCATGTAATCCTTTCCCCTCCTCACAACAGCTGTGACACCTCTTAGCTCCCATTCCTCTAATGCTATTCACAACTAAGACTTCCCTCTTAGAGAAGTTTCCTCTTAGAGAAGCACTAGAGGGGGCCCAAGTGCAAGTCGATGTGGGGTGCTCCATCGGCCTACCCACCAGCTATCCCCCCACACCTGTCAAATCCACCATTCCATCAAAGCATCAACCAACCTAAAAGTGCAATCTACTCTATGCAACTGGTTCTAGCTGACGCTTTCAGAAAACACAGAGAAAGATGTCACTGACAGCATTTATTTCTTTGACTGCTCTCAAGCAATAGTCAGGGGTCCATGACATGTAGCAATTTGTAATTTTGCTGAGGCATAAAATTGAATTACATGTGGCAAGCAGCCAGTCGTTTGCAAGAATCCCTTAGCTGGACTATGCCTAGATGACTGGTCCAAAGATCTTCTGGTTTATATATTCTTTGCTTGTGGTCAAGTTATTACATAGTTATTCTCATGACATGATAAAAAGCTACTTTCATTGTAAGGAAAAAAAAATCCCTACAAATAAAGTTAGCTACTAGTTCTGGTGATGAAAGTGAAGTCACAACCAAGCAACTCAAGACTAGCCCAGTTAAAGAAACGCTTTGCAGAGGCACTTACATGCTGAATAAATAGTCATAGACTTTGGACTGGGTTGTCACTTGTGAATATTGGGGGAAAATAAAGCTCTTATCGATATGAGCATCTAAAATGTTGCCTTATGATCGTTAGCTTCTTATAACTCTTATCATCTCTAGATAAGCACAGATGTAAATGTCATTTTAAGTGCCTTTTAAGATTGGGACATTTGGTTAACTCTATTCTGCTTAATGTGATACACAATATCAGTACAGAATGTGCACTTCTACTATACAAGATTTGAAATACTAGCTCAAACTATAGACTTTATTCATTACCATTTATTTTTCATATGTTTATTTGTATATTGTTTAATGCACTGAAATACAGTTCAGAATCTGAAAGAATGCACTTCAGTTATTTGGATAGTATATAGTATGGATCTAGGACAAAACAGTCCCATAGGGAAGTGGACTTAATGCATTTTCTCTAGTTGACTTAAATATTTTTCTAGGCTGAATAAGTTTGGCAATAGTTTCCAAAGCCTAGAACATTGTGACTATGCCATGTCACACACTGGCTAGTGGCATTTCCCAGCCACCTGTCCCCTGTGAAGATCCAGGACCCCCTTTACATTGTGACTATGCCATGTCACACAGTGACGAGTGGCATGTCCCGGCCACCTGTCCCTGTGAAGATCCAGGTCCCCTTTTAGCTTCTGGCAGCTGCTGTTTTCCATGCCTCTTTTTTTTTTCCTGCTGCTGGTTGTGTGTCCCTCCATCCAGGTCTCCCAGCCTCAAGTTGCTATTTGCGGCACTTGCCCTTGCTATTTTTACATCATGTGGACTGTCTTCTCCTTTCTCAAGTAATAAAAATATTGTTCATAATAAAAAATTGGAAATCCGATGCTTGACTTCTTGAATGCAAACCTTTCTCTTTTCCCAGTTAATCACATAAAACACAGGGAGACACGTAGAAGACAGAAGCGGGCAGAAAACAAGCTCCTTAGCTTTTGAAGTTTGCAAAGCACTTCTGAAGATGAGAATCCTTCATATTTTTAAAACCTTCTCCACCCATTAGCCTCAACACTACACACTGATGCTATACTTACACCTCACTCGTTATGTATTTACTTTTTATATAACTAAGCAGCACCCTGTCATAAATGAAATATTCATGCAAAAAAACCTGCTCAAAATGCATTTATAAAAAGAAAATATAAAAACTACCATCTGCTCCCACTCCTAGCAAGCCCTTAGATACCCATGTGTAAGCCCTCTGATTCTACAAAAGGTAACGGAACCAAGTATCCATGTTGTATTCCTAAAAGCCCCAACTTCAGACTTTGGATTAAGATAGATCTAGGAGCCCCACTCATCAAAATTCAAAATGCTTAGATCAACATTGATGGCTTAGTTGCTGCACATAATGAATGCATGTGCTAGCATATTATAATGGGTAGTCTTACCCGGTCTTATTGTGCTGAAATGAGCTAAAGCTCTTCTGGGAAGTTGTGAAAGCATTTTGTAGTCAATTGATACCATACTACTTTGTAATAAGCTTCTCCTTAAAGTAAGTTGTCCAGACATCCAAGCTAAAGTGTTGGCACTTGGGTTCATATTGTTTTAGAGTCAGCTCTGAAAGCTAAGCATTATTTCACCATACTCATTGTGTTTCATCGTTCACACATGGAGTATCACCTCTGCTACTCAGAAGTTACATCTAATATTTTGAATAATAGAATTCTTCTCAATGGCAAGTTGTTCATGGAAAAATTCTACAGATGATTTAAAAGAAATTCTCTCCTTCCCCAGTTTCCTCACATTAAGTGCTTTCCATTCTGAATTCTTCATAGCCTACTCTCTATACACATGTAGTCAACCAGCCTTGGATGAAAATATTTTTAAGACTGCATATGTACAGATTTTTTACACTATCTGAAAAATACAGACAACTATTTGTCTAGTATTTACATCATATCAGATACAACGGTTAGACTTGAAGAATATGCTCAGTCACATTTACATATTAGTGTGGTGGTTTAAATATGTTTATCTCAGAGAGTGGCACTATTACAATTGTGGTTTTGTAGGAAGTGTGTCACTGTGGGCATGGGAGTCAAAAACCTTTTTGTGTCTTCCTAGAAGTCAGTCTTCTGTCTGCTTTTGTAATGTGGTGTAGAACTCTCAGCTCTTCCTGCATCATGCCTGCCTGGACACTGTGGGAGCCTTGATTACTGAATCTCTGAACCTGTAAGCCAGCTCCAACTAAATGTTGTCCTTTTAAGAGTTGGCTTGGTCATGGTGTCTGTACACAGCAGTAAAACCCTAACTAAGACAATCAGCACAAGATTTAGTTATCCAAAGCAGTCTGTGGGTCATATTTTCCCGTGGATATCAAGAGGTAACTATATGGAAGTTTGTATGTTATCTTTCTGAGTCAGTTAAGAATTAAGTGTTTCAGAATTTAAAACAACAACAGCAACAAAAATGGTGTATTTTCATGTCAACAAAAACAAGACAACAGCCATACAACCAAGAAAAGGCTGACTTTTCTTTTCTAGCAAAGTTATCTAGAGCCAGACACTCCAGAGTGAAGTGGGGTTGCAGGGTCACATTCCTGTAACAGAAATTTGTTGTACTGTTAATCTTGATGCAGATAACTCTGAGAAATGTAGTCTTGAACTTGATACATTACCACCTAAATAAATTTAGACCCTCTACATGAAAAATGAGAGGTGAGATCAGATGCTTGATCAAAAGCCCACAGTCTGTTTTACTTTATTAGATCATATTATTTGTTCAAATATTTCTAAGTTTCTTTAATTAATTAAATATCCCATCATTTATTAATCAAAAATAAAGACAGAAATAATAAAGTGGGAAGAAAAATCACAGGCTGTTTGTAACCAGGCTCTTAATGTTGGCCTGTGTAGCAGAGAATCTCTAAGTCCCCTCAGATAATAGACCATATCACATTACAAAAATGAAGATGAATCCAAGTCTGGAATCCTAATGTTTTATCTAACAAGAGAGTGGTCACATTGTTCATGATGTACACCACAAATCTTGTGAATGTGTGATTGAAAGAGTTGTTGATAATAGAGTCAAATAATTTTAAAAAATTGAGGATTGATCAGGAAAAGTTGAGTTTGGTGCCACCCTGTTGAGCCCTCATATTGAAGTATAGGATGCCAGTTACTCATAGTAAGTTGCTGATTATTTCTCATTGTAAATGTGTTAGGGCATGCATAAAATATGGTAGACATGGACTATAATCATATGTACATTTGTCTTGGTCCTCTAATGCTTCATGCATCAGTGACAAATTACCATAGCCTGGGTAATTCATAGCCAGTAAATTTTTATTTCTCACCATTCTAGATACAAGCAAATTTGAGATCAAGGCACCAGCAGATTCTGGCTGGAAAAGCTCATTATTTGTATATGTTAATTTCTATGCTGTCTCTTGTTAGAAAGCAAAGGAGCAAACAGGCTTATATTTAAAAAAAAAAGACCTTAGTTTTTAATACCAATAGATTTGGAGTTAAGATTTCAAAATAAAAATTTAGGAGAAATACTGACATTCAAACCATAGTCACATTATGCCTCTAGATTAGCATCAAAAAGAAGAGCTAAGCTCAACTGCTCTCCTTAAACTAGAAAGTAAGATTAATGAGCTATGTCAAGCTATTTGCATTTCTATGGAACCAAAATTGTTCTGAGATTTGGTTAGAGACATTGAAGTTACTCCAAATGCTAAGAATCTAGATATGAAGAATCTGCCTAGTCTCTCTGACTTTGTAGTATTTTTATCCACTATTCTGAGTACTTTGTCACTTTAGTCTGTAACCTGTGACAGTTGACAGCTGTCAGTTGTGAGGATTTGTTCTGGCTGAAGACCAGCCACACAGAAAAAGGCCATGTGTGAGAGCCAAAGCTGACAAATGGGCTTGGCTTTCTTTGTGAGACACTAACATGTTGTTATGATGTAGAATCCCCTCTCCTGGGACATAACCTCACACCAGATCCCACCTTTTTCTCCATTCCCTTAAAAGATTCTGAAATTTTTCTAAAAATATTTCTGTCTGGAAAAATTATTATCAAGTTCATTTTGTGCATCTATAACAGAATATGACAGAATGAGTAATTTAGAAAGAAAAGGATGAATTCATCTCATCGTGGAAGCTAGGAACCAATACAACAGTGGGGGCCTACTTATGCTTAAATATGGTTGAGGAGATAAGTGAGGCAGAAAACAGGAAAACTAGCTCTTGTAACAGCGATAATGGTACAAACACATCGACTTTTTAAAGGTGCCACCCTGAAGTTTCACAGTGGCAACTGCATTTCAATGAGTCTTGTAGGATTCATTCAGATCATGACAATGCCTACTCACTCAGGACTAGCTTACTTGTGAGGAACAGCTCACTTAAAGAGAAACAAAAATCACTAAAAGAACGGGCTCATAAGAGTTATAATTATCCCTAAACACAACAGGGTCCATATTTTTCTTTTTCTGAAACTATCTCCCTATATGAGTGTAAAAGAATGGAAGTTCTATAATTAAAACCATGGCTATTTTTATGCCAGACTACCTGAACTGAAATTCTGGTTTTTACCATGTTCATAGTTGTGTGATCATTTTTAACATATTCATTCCCTTTAAAACAAAGATGATTTATAAAGTTCTTCATGGTTACTTAAACATTTATCGAACTAATATATTTTAAATGTTCTAAAGTCAAATCTGTTATATCTAAAGAACTGTTTAAGTATCTTCTATTTACATCCTAAAGATAGATAGAAGACATAAACCAAGTCAGTTTTATTAGATATAAATCTAATGAAACTCAAAGAGTGTAAACAAACTCATCATTATCAACAGATGTCTAAGAGGGTATGATGAAAAACTGGAGATACTACAATGAGTTATATGGAGACTGGTGGGCCCCGTCTCAACAAACAGCAAGAGCATAAGCTACTCATAGCATTCTGGTCTTTTTATTCACTCTCTTCTATACAAACTCACTCTACATATTGGTCCTAATTCTTTTTACGTTTGTTCTTTCGCAATCTTAAACCTTCTTTCTTTCCATGCTGTTAATTTTCTAATTCAATATCTCTTTATTCCTTCTCCAAATAATTTCAGGAATGTTCCTAATAGATATGAATGTCTAGACCTTTCCTATCAAAATATACTGCTCACAGCACATGTCAAGGAACCTCTATTTTGGATCTTCCCTGTACAAAGTATTTAGATAACCAATAGAAAATTCAGTATTGTATAATATTCTGATCTACCTTTTTGTTCTCATCTGTGTCCTTGATTTAAAATAAAAGAAACAACTAGTGTTACGTTTCTATATTAATATTTTTCCACATACTTCCAATTAAAATAGAATATTTTTATACTCTCTCTTCTCTAAATATTAAAGTCTTCCAATGTTTTTTTCTATCAAAAGCACAGTATATCATGAAATACACACACACACACACACACACACACACACACACACACATATATATATATATATATATATATATATATATCCAGAGACTTACACAAGAAATGCATCATTCTTCTATATCATTTATGAAAGTCATGTCTATTTTCTAACTCTTAAAAAGTAAAAGATTTGCTTACTATTTAATCACCTTTAATGCTAATAAATCTTAAATTTAATGAAAAGATCTGTACTACCATCATCTTATAACTGAAAAAATGTAAATGAGTTTATGTTAGAACACTCAAAGCTTACAGATTACAGTTTGTTTATTACAGTGCCCTTTGCCCATGAGGAGCAGATGAGATAGAGGTTATTAACAAGAATGTGATATAACATGCACACAACTGTACCTCATGGATATAAGTAACTAAATTAATTAGGGCAAGACATGAAACAGTAGCCAGAGGTTTTTTTTTATTGTATATATTCTATATTTACAATTCATTTCCCTTTTTCTGGTTCCCCACCCCCAAAGGTCCCACATGTCCTTTTCCCTCCCTCTGCTCCCGCATCCACCCCCTCCCACTTTACTGTTCTTGTACTCTCCCACAATGATGTTTTGGTCCATTCTAGCACCAATGTCCACTCCTTTCTTCTTGTGAGACATCACTTGATATGTGATTTGTGTCTTTGGTGTTCCAAGCTTCTAGGCTAATATCCACTTATCAGTGACTGTATACCATGGGTATTCTTTTGAGACTGGGTCACCTCACTTAGTATGACATTCTTGTGGTATATATACACAATGGAGTACTATTCAGCCATTAGAAACAATGAATTCATGAAATTCTTAGAGAAATGGATGGAGCTGGAGAATGTAGCCAGAGTTTTTAAACAGCTATGTAATAACTGAAATACGTTTTTTTTCCCTTGCCCACAGAATAATCCCAGGTTGTTCTTAACTGGTAAACAGTTTTGCTTTAACAGGGTTATTCAGCAACCTGGGATTCTTTGATCTCATTATTCCATCATTACAGTCACCTGTATTTTTATTTTAAATAGACAAATTAAGAAAGAAATATGGACTATTTCTCTTTTAGAGAAATGAAGTTTCCATTATAGAATCTTGGCCAAAAATGATGTATACTGCTCCAGTTCATAGTCTTTGGAAAATAGTACTCAATGTGCCTACTCATTGAACAGGAGGCAAGAAATACAATATAGGAAGACAAGAATTAATATTGGTGAACTTGTGATTTTGATCCCACACATTTTAGACACTGCTTTTATAGATGTTATTTCTAGCTGTCAGCTAGATATAAATCGCCCCCTTTTTAATTGGATGGATGATGAAAGTGAGATTCACAGGTTGTGCATAAAGTACTAAAACCAATAGCCAGAGTTGATTAGAAGAGGAAGAACTTCATGTCTCTGATTTTGACGTTTAAATGTTCCCACTGACACATCTTGGAAAGAAGATGATTAGTGGAAAATCATAAGCCCTTTGCTGTAGCTTCTTGACACTAACTTCCCCACTCACCAACTGCATTTTCATATTCAACTAGAAGTGCCTAATTTTTCTTGCTTTGCAATGAGAGAACACGTTCACATCATCCATGGTAGTTTTCTAACATTTTTGGCAATAGAAGCTTCTTAGCATAAAGTTGTGTGTCAACTCCTAATATTTGAGTGACAGGTGATACTTAGAAGAGGAGGTGTTGGAAACCCAGTGCCTTTTTCAGTAGGAACCTTCTCTCGTATCCAAGAAGATGACGGACAACTTTTATAAAATACTAGGTCACTTAAAACTCATTTTACTATGTTTGTTTATTTATTTTAATTGGAAAATGGAGAAAGTATTAGTAGATGTCCATTTATCCATTAATAGTACTTGGCAACGCAATACAAGTCACTGTGTCAGCTTCTGATGACAAGTAAACTAGGCTCAAGGCTTATGGTCTCCAATGCCTGATGCCATAGAACACAGTGTTATGTTCACTGCAATATGCGCTATTATATAAAAGAAAGTATGCCGTGTGATTTGAGCACCCAGAGTAGAGACCACTTAAACTCATCTGAGAAGCAAAGATGTTGCAGGAAAGGCTTTATGGAAATGTGACATTTGAGCAAGTAGAAACCTAAGAATGAGTTTGCAAAGGTATAAAAGGGAGGACATTTTTACATAAAGCTGTAGATAATAAGCAAGTTCAAAGAACTGAAATGGCTTTTGTTTGTTTGCTTCTGGCTACTGTTCCAGAAGCATGTGGTTGTAGAATGATTCTTTGGAGAACAGTAAGCCTCATCTGTTAGGTAGGGACAAACATGTCAGCTTGCTAGAAGGTTCTGCAAAATTAGACTTCCCCATTAAGTAACAGGATGTTATTAAAATGACTTTTGCATTGTTGCTGCTATTGTTATTTTAAAATCAAACTATCAACACATGAAAGAAAGTTTAGAAACCTTGCATCAATACCAGTAAATGCAAGTTGTGGAGAGGGGCCAATAGAGGGATAAAGACACACACACACAGACACACACAGACACACACAGACACACACACACACACACACACACACACACAGAGAGAGAGAGAGAGAGAGAGAGAGAGAGAGAGAGAGAGAGAGAGAGAGGTGGGGAGGAGACCAAGAAAACAAATGTAATTTTATAAAATGTTTAAATAAACAAGACAATTCTTTATAACTAGAGAAGAGAAAAAAAAAGAAGCTTAGGAATCAGAGGAGAAGGGAATGGGTGATTCTTTGAACTTAAAGAGATTAAAAACATTTCTGACTAAATTGAAGTCTGTTCTAACAGAAATCAAAAGCTCCTCCCCTCTGCTGCCTTAGCAGGCTATTTACTCTGGTCTAATTATCCTCTATTACTCCTCCTCTCTCTACTCCTTATTCTCCAGAGACCAGGTTGGTAAGAGCTCTCCAAGTGAAATATAAGCATCTATCATAATGCCATCATTAAATGTCCACAGTCTTTGTTGCATAAGTAAACAATCAGCTAGAAAAAACTTACTATGGACTTTCAACTGTGGCTATACAACCAAGCCATCCTCTACAACCCCAGCAGTGGCTCTCAGCCTTTGCTCTGTGGTTACTTTAGGAGTTGAACAATCCTTTCACAGAGGTCATCTCAGGCCATAGGAAAACACAGATATTTATATTTTAAATTCATAACATGAACAAACTTACTGTTAGGGTTGGGGTCAACACAACATCAAGATCTCTATTAAATGTTCATAATATTAGGAAGGTTGAGAACCCTGAGTTATAGGCTTCTTAATAAACTTAGTTCTTCTTATTCCAAAGATATTCACTTCATCTGAAAGAGAATGATAATAAGAGTGTATTTGGTTACTTGCTCTGTAAGTCTACTTAGCACAACCAAAGTTAGAAGCACAAACTAGGAAAATGTTGTGACACACCAAAACAAAATTTATCCATCTTTAAATCAGAACTCAGTTGTGAAACTTGCTGAAAATGGAGACAACTAGTGACCATGAGCTTGACCAAAACAAATTATTTGGAAAGAAAAAATCCAGCATATTGTCTTTTATTTGTAAAATCTACATTTAAAGTAAAAAAAAAAAATAAAACGAATGTTGGAGGGGAACTATTTGAGGAGAGGGAGAAGGTCAACAGAAAGGAGAGGGGGGCAAGAAGAAGGTAATTGACAGGGGTGCTGTAAGTAAATCACAGATTTTGATGTAGTTTGCTTTTGTTTATTTATTTGTTTCCTTTCTTGTTGTGGTGGTTTAAATATGCTTGGCCCACAGATTGGCACTATTAGGAGGTGTGGCCTTGTTGGAGGAAGTGGGTCACTGTGGGCGAGGGCTATGAAGCTCTTCCCTGTGTAAAAGAGTTAGTCTTCTACAGGCCTCAGATGAAGATGTAGAACTCTCAGCTCCTCCTGCACTATCCCTAACTGGTCACTGCCAAGGTTCTGCCTTGATGATAATGGACTATACCCCTGAACCTATATGCCATCCCTAATGAAATGCTGTCCTCATAACATCATTAGTCATCAGGGAAATGCAAATCAAAACAACCCTGAGATTCCACCTCACACCAGTCAGAATGGCTAAGATTAAAAACTCAAGAGACAACAAGTGCTGGCGAGGATGTGGAGAAAGAGGAACACTCCTCCACTGTTGGTGGGATTGCAAAATGGTAAAAACCGCTCTGGAAATCAGTGTGGCGGTTCCTCATAAAATTGGGCATGTCCCTTCCAGAGGACCCTGGCATACCACTCCTGGGCATATACCCAGAGGATTCCCCTGCATACAATAAAGACCCATGCTCCACTATGTTTATAGCAGCCTTGTTTATAATAGCCAGAAATTGGAAGGAGCCCAAATATCCCTCAAAGGAGGAATGGATACAGAAAATGTGGTATATTTATACAATGGAGTACTACTCAGCAATTAAAAATAATGAACTCATGCAATTTGAAGGTAAATGGTTAGATCTGGAAAATATCATCCTAAGTGAGCTAACCCAATCACAAAAGAATATACTTGAAATGCAATCACTGATAAGTGGATATTAATGAGCCCAGAAGCCCTAAATACTCAAGGCACAATTAGCAAGTCAAATGACTCCCAAGAAGAAGAAAGGAGAGGACCCTGGGCCTGTAAAGATTGGATCCAGTTTTGTAGACCCAGAACAGAGAAATCGTGGTGGGGGGAATGATTGGGGAATGGTTGGGGGGGAGAGGAATTATGGGAAATATGGTGGGGGAACTGAGAAAGGGGAAAGCCTTTGGAATGTAAACATAGAATATAGAAAATAAAAATTAAATTAAAAAAAAAAGAGTTGTCTTAGTCATGGTGTCTGTTCACAGCAGTAAAAGCCTAACTGAGAGTTTTTTGTCACCTTGAAGTAACATTGGAAGAGGGAACCTCAACTGAGAAGGTTCCTCCAGCAGAGAGTCTTCGTGTGAGCCTATGGGGTATTTTTTCAATTAATGATTGGTGTGAGAGCGCTTGGCCCACTCTAGCCTGGTGAGGCTGCCTTGTGTACAGAAGCAATCTGAACAAACCAAAAGAAGCAACCCACTAAGTGGCATTCATCCATGCCCTCTGCTTCTGCTCATGTTTGAGCCCCTGCCCTGAATGCCCTCAATCATCAACTGTGATCAGCATGTTTAAATTAAATAAATTATTTCTTCAAATTGCATCTATTGTGGTGTTTATTATAACAATAGAAATCAAGCTAGAACAGGAGTAGATATGGCCAATGTATGGCCAATAGTACATTCATACATGAAAATAAAATGAAATTCATTATTTTGTACAATGAATAAACACTTTTCAAAAAATAGAAGCAATCATAGAGACCTTTAATTATTGTTCTATTTCTCTAACAGTGTGACAAAAGCAGACTGGCTGCTTGAATCCATCTTCCAGAATTAAAAGATACAGGAAGTAGCTTTGACTCCTGACATGCTAAATGAGGCTAGCTGAAGATGGCATTGACAAATAGCTCAGTCCTGCAGCACTGCCTTGGGATCTCAGAATAGGGTTGGATGGTTGTAGTTTCATTTTGCTTTGTTTTATATTGATGCTACACAACTTTTGTCCACTTACTTGAATTAAGTCAAATAAATTCACTACTGACACTTCAAACCCATGAGTCCTTTCAGTGGTCAAGGAATGCCTTAGAACTATATAAGTTTCCAGTGGCATTTAGAAAACGTTCCTCTTTTACTCTTTTCTTTTATATTCTCTTTCTATTTTCCCCTGAGGTTTAAAGAATTTGATTATAGATTCATAGATGAGAGCTGAGGAGGGAAATGAAGAGCCATGCTGTCTAAGAGGCCAGCCCTAGTGGGTGATCATCTATATACAAGGAAAGACTTTTAGAGGAAATAGTCCTCCTTACAGTAAACATCAAGAAAACAACTCATGTCCTTGTAATGTTTCAGTCTTGTTTTAGTCACACAATAATATAAAAGTGTTTACAATATTTAGTGATTTAAAAATAAGATTATAAGCCGGGCGTGGTGGCGCACACCTGTAGTCCCAGCACTTGGGAGGCAGAGGCAGGCAGATTTCTGAGTTCGAGGCCAGCCTGGTCTACAGAGTGAGTTCCAGGACAGCCAGGGCTACACAGAGAAACCCTGTCTCGAAAAACCAAAAAAAAAAAAAAATAAGATTATAAATCTGTGTAAAATGAAAGACTAGGGTAGAAATAAAAGAAAATAGATTCAAAGCTTAGTCAATTTTTACATTTCCTGTATTAAAGACAATTTACCTTCTATAAGATGTGTTCAACACCAGCCAATGAATGTCTTTTTTGTGGTGGTAACTATGTGTGAGAGAGAGGTCACAGTGGAGTACAGCATGTTGGTCATTCACACTAACAGGATAAGCAGTGTGATGGCAAACACTGACTCTCATCAAGAATGAGAAGAACCTAGGAGACAAACCTGTGGGTATATTGAGATGTATATCCAAGACTTCTCAGCTTACCAGGAGGCTGAGACCACATAGCCCAGGGACCTAGGGTAAAGCTAAAACTATACAGTGGATAAAAGAAAGCATCTTCACCAGGCGGTGGTGGCACATTCCTGTAATCCCAGCACTTGGGAGGCAGAGGCAGGCGGATTTCTGAGTTTGAGACCAGCCTGGTCTACAGTGAGTTTCAGGACAGCCAGGGCTACATAGAGAAACCCTGTCTTAAAAAAACAAAAAAAGAAGAAAGAGAGAGAGAGAGAGAGAGAGAGAGAGAGAGAGAGAGAGAGAGAGAGAGAGAGAAAGAAAGAAAGAAAGAAAGAAAGAAAGAAAGAAAGCATCTTCAACAAATGGTGCTTGTCTAAGTGGTGGTCTGCATGTAGAAGAATGCAAATTGTTCCATACTTATCACCTCGTATAAAGTTCAAGTCTAAGTGAATCAAGGACCTCCACATAAAATCAGATGCATTGAATATAATAGAAGGGAAAGTGGGGAAGAGTCGTGTATACACTGGCACAGAGGAAGACTTCCTGAACAGATCACCAATGCCTCAGGCTCTAAGATCAACAATTGAAAAATGGGACCTCATGAAACTTAAAAACTTCTGTAAGACAAAGGACACTGTCAGTAGGAAAAAAATGACAAATTACAAGTTGGGAAAAGGTCTCCACTAACCTTTATGTCTGACAAAGTACTAATGTCCAAAATAAATATACAAGGAACTCCAGAAGTTAGACTTCAGAAAACCAAATGATCAGATTAAAGAATAGGATACAGAGCTAAAAAATAGAATTCTTAACAGTGGAATTTCAAGTGGCCAAGAAGCACTTAAAGAAATGTTCAGCATCCTAAGTGATCAGGGAAATGCAAGTCAAAACTACCCTGAGATTCCACATTATACCAATCAGAATGGTTGAGATAAAAATCTCAAGCAACAGCACATGCTGGCAAGGATGTGAGATTCCTGGTGGGACTGCAAGCTGGTACAACCCCTCTGGAAAACAAGTTGGCCATTCCTCAGAAAATTGGAAATAGTTCTACCTGAAAACCACTACTATACAACTACTGGGCATATAGCCAAAAGATGCCTCACCACATCACAAGGACATGTGCTGCTCCACTATGATCATAGCAACCTTATTTGTAACAGTCAGAAACTAGAAACAACCCAGATGCCCCTCAATTGAAGAATGGATACAGAAAATGTGCTTCATTTACACAATAGAATACTACTTAGCTATTCAAAACAAGGACATCATGAATTTCAGAGTCAATGGTTAGGAGAAGGACTGAAGGAGTCAAAGGGGATTGTAAGCCCATAGGAAGAACAACAGTATCAAATAGCCAGGACTCCTCAGAAATCCCAGAGGATAAGATACTAGCACAAGGTCTAGGGCCGCTGCTATATATGTAGCAGAGAACTGCCTTGCCTGGGCTCAGTGGAAAGGGTGTACATAATCCTGTAGAAACTTGATGCCCCGGGGAAGAGGGATGATAGAGGGGTGAGGTGGGAGTAGGTTGGTAGGTGGGGGAATCTCCATCTCAGAAGTAAAGGAGAGGATGAATGGAGTGAACACCCATGGAAAACTAGGGCACTAGGGAGAGGAGTAACCTTTGGATGCAAATAAAGAATTAATTTAAAAGCAGGGGTGTGTATGTAGCGGTAAAATGACTCCTCACTATACAATGCTATTCTGATAGATCAGTTCCCTTTTCAGCCACCATCAGAGAAGATTTTTCCTACAGCACATGTGAAGAAATTCAGAGACCCACAGCCAGACATTAATGCAAAGTGAGAGATCTTGGAATACCCAGCCCTAAATAAGATGTCTCCATCATATCCATCCTCTCAGAGCTCAGGGAACCACTAGAAAGAAGTAGCAGAAAGACTATAAGAGCCAGAAGGAATGGACAACACCAAGAAAGCCAGAGTTATAGATCATATGAGCAAGACCCATATGAACTAGAGACTAGAGCAGCGTGCACGGGACCTGTATGGGTCTACCATGTCCTCTGAGTGTATTTCACAGCATCCGGGTTTATGGGATTTTTATGGGATTCC
This sequence comes from Apodemus agrarius, assembly GCA_964023405.1. NCBI lineage: Eukaryota > Metazoa > Chordata > Mammalia > Rodentia > Muridae > Apodemus > Apodemus agrarius. The sequence goes on along the minus strand of OZ030020.1, from coordinate 74,018,786 downwards.
TGAGGGTGTGAATAATATTCTTCTGCCTTCTCCCTGCCTTTTTATCATCTTGGTTTGTCTTTTCCAAATTTGATATGATAGATTTTGTTTTATCTTACATTTTATTTTGTTACATATTTTAATAACTGAGTAAACAGCCAGGTGGGCTGGCACACACCATTTTTCCAAGCACAAGGAGGCAGCGAGTTCAAGGCCATCCTCTTCTACAAAACAAGTTCCAAGACAGCTAGGGCTCTGTTACACAGTGAAAACCTTTGTGGAAGGAAAGGAATGAATGAATGAATGAATGAATGAATGAATGAAAACCTAGCCTAGGTACTAGACTGAACTGTCCTTTATACCAGTCAGGAAAGGTTGGGAAAGAAAAGACATCACTTTTCTCTAGTGGAGCAACATTTTTTTTCTTTCCTGTTCAATTTACTTTTACTCCAAATTGCCTATTCCTGTATTTACATTCATCCTTCCTATGGCTACTCCAGATTATATAAATCTGTCTGATGACTTGACATTGGGATCCACACATGGGAAATAACATGTGATGTTTGTCCTTCAATGTCTGTGTTACCTTACTTACATCTAACTTTTCCTAGTTCTATTCATTTGCCAGTAAATTTTATGATGTCACTTGTCTTTACAGGACTTCATTGTAAAATTGTCATTTTCCATGTATTAGTAGAGGACATTTAGGCTGTTTCTGTTTCTTACCTGGTAGGGAGAGAGTGACAGTGAACATGGCTGAAGAGGTATCAGCAAAATAGGATGTCAAGTCCTCAGGGTAAATACTGAGTCGTGTTATAACGGGATCACACATGATACCCAGTTTTAGCTTCTTCAGAATTAGCCACACTAATTTCCAGAGTGGTTGGACCAATTTCTAATCCCGCCAATAGGAAATGAGGGTTCCTTTTACTCTGCATCTTCTCCTGCATTTGTTGTTCATTACTTTGTTAATATTTGTGATGTTCAAAGTTGTTTTGGGTTTTATTTCTCTTACAATAGGGACAATGAACATTTTTAAGGTATTTCCTGGTCACTTATTTTTCTTCCTTAGGCTAGCTTTTAAATGTGTCTTCTTATGGGTTTACTCTTTACTGTAGTAAAAAAAATTGCCAAATTTAAGACTGATTATGACTCTTCAGTGTAGCAAAAATTAACAAATTCAAGGCTGATTTTGAGTGATTGTGTTATAATTTTAATCTTATTTTTGTTGAAGTTGCCCTGACATTTTTGTAACTGTTCCATGTGATTTCTAAGCTTTCTATATCTTTCATTAAAACATGCGCCCAAAGTATGGCCACAAATTCATGGGTTCCTAGATCTCAAACCATTGGCAAAACTGAGATAAAAAAGGATAATTCCCATTCAGTGGCACCACATGGAGGTGACATAAATGAGTCGTGGTTTTGACATCTTTCAGATCACAGCAGTTGCCTGGCATCTGAGAATTCCTAATGCCATGCAGAAAGGCAAGATCATGTGATGGGGACTGTACCTATGAGTGTAAGCAATTCTAATTGGTGTCTATATTTGCATCATTTCAACACCGAGAAGACTAAAAAGTCAGTTAAAGAATTGAGAACAAGCAACAGCACATCTGTATAAAGTCGGTGATGAAACATTGCCAACATTAAAGAACATAAAACCTGGCCACTCAGAGCCCTTTATTGTCTGATAGTATTTTGTGAAGTTTTGATCACTTTGCACATACCATAGACTCAAAATCTTTCCCCTTATCATACTTCTATTAGAGCACTGTCTTCAAGGCTGTCCTGTGCTAATACTGTAAGATCAGAATCTCTCTTGTGTCAATTAGCAGAAGTCTGTTAGCTTGTAGGGGGATGCACTAAGCTGTTGGGCTGTGCATATTGACTTGGGTGGTGTTTCTCTTTCTTTTGGTGCTTGCTTCTGATCTTTCCCTTCTAGAAGTTTGTTTCAGGTAGGTTTTAGAGTCAGTTTCATTTTCAGCATCCCTTTAAGCAGCTGTTCCCAAGCTGTGGGTAACAACTCCTTTGGGGGTCATCTATCAGATATCCTGCATTACATGTTATAACATTATAGTTCATAACAATACATTACAATTAATAGTAGTGAAAAATACAGTTATGAAAAAGTGGCAAAATAATTTTATGGTTGGGCTCATCACAACATGAATTGTATTAAAGGCCTGCAGCAGTAGGGAGGTTGAGAACCATTGCCTTTTGGCCTTACAGAAGGAGTTTCAGAAACCTTGCTCTAATGTGTAGATTCTTTTTAACCTTTAGGTCATTACCCAGATTCCTAGTTGGGGAATCTGTACCTTTTCTAGGTTGTCTTAGTGAGGGTTGTATTGCTGTGAAGAGACACCATGACCAAGGCAACTCTTATAAAGGTAAACATTTCATTTGGGCTAGTTTACAGTTTCACAGGTTCAGCCCATTATCGTCATGGCCAGAAGCATTGCGGCCAGCATATAGGCAGGCATGATATTGGAGGAGGCAAGAGTTCTCCATCCTGATCCAAAGGCAGTCAGAAGGAGACTACCTTCCATGATTAGCAAAACCTGAGCCTAGAAGGCCTCAAAGTCCACCTCCACAGTGACACACTTCCTCCAACAATGCTACAACTCCTCCAATAAGATCATGTTTTCTAATAGTACCACTCCTTATGGCCAAGCAATCGAACACATGAATATGTGCATGCCAAAACTATTCAAACCACCACATAAGTCTAGTTTCTGTTAACATTACTGAATCAAGTAGTTAATCTTTCTGAGTCTAAAGAATGTCATTCATTCATTTGTTATTTATTGCAGTTTAGTTTTCTTTTCTGCAGTTCATGTTGGTCTACTGCTGCTTCTGAAAGTTCTTCTTTCTCCCTCCTCTTCTTCCTCTTCCTCTTCTTACTTCTTTATTTCCTTTCTCCTTCTCCTTCTCCTTCTCCCTCTCCCTCTCCCTCTCCCTCTCCCTCTCCCTCTCCCCCTCTCCCTCTCCCTCTCCCTCTCCCTCTCCCTCTCCCTCTCCCTCTCCCTCTCCCTCTCCCTCTCCCTCTCCCTCTCCCTCTCCCTCTCCCTCTCCCTCTCCCTCTCCCTCTCCCTCTCCCTCTCCCTCTCCCTCTCCCTCTCCCTCTCCCTCTCCCTCTCCCTCTCCCTCTCCCTCTCCCTCTCCCTCTCCCTCTCCCTCTCCTTCTTCTTCTTCTTCTTCTTCTTCTTCTTCTTCTTCTTCTTCTTCTTCTTCTTCTTCTTCTTCTTCTATTCTACTTCTTCCTCTTCTTCCTCTTCTTCTTCCTCTTCTTCCTCTTCTTCTTCCTCCTGCTCCTCTTCCTCCTCCTCCTTTCTCCTCCTCCTTCTCCTTCTTCTCTTCCTTCTCCTCCTTCTGGTCCTCTTTCTCCTCATCCTCTCATTCTTCATCTTTGTCTTCATCTTCCCTTGCTTTTACTTCTTCTATGTAGTGTATTTGTCGGCAGCTGCCAAGACTGTTGCCTGTTTCTACAGTTAGACTAACTTTCTGAGCCAGTAGTGTCAAAGCAGAATTCATAGGGGTACTGTCAATTTCACATCATAGGATTGAAATTAATTACTTACACTGTTAGCTTAAGAGCAAAATAAAATTATGACTTGATGAATTGAAGTGTTCTTTCCCTAATGCTCTATTCTGTCCTATTTCAGTTCAACCAGAATTGCTTTGATTTAAAGCAGGCATAGCTTCTACTTTTTTTCAGGCTTGTGATCTGTTTTTTTTCTAATAATTATACCATCCCTACACTTTAACCATGAATAGCCCCTGTTTCCTTTTAGCACTCTTTCCATCTTGAAATTGAGAATCATCTTCAAGCCCCAAACAACATATCCCTGTGCATTCTGCTTGTCACTGACACTGGCCTTCTTATTTCTAGGAATCACCATGTTACACAACTTCTTCTGAACATTAGGCCTTCACCTTTCCAGATAATATGTCCTTGAGGAAGGGGCCACATTTAAGCTTATTCTCTTAGATATCCTTGGCTTGATGGCCAGACCCAAAATATCAAACATCACAACCATTATCCAGATTGTTATTTCCTTCATGCAATTCTCTTTCCCTTAAACAGTAGTTGCTTACTTGTTAATTTTACTTTTTAAATGAATAGATTCTCCTGGGTTCTCCTCATTCTTTAACACAATTTGGTTCAATGGAAGAGCTTACAGAAGTGCTTCATTTCTGTTCAGTAAATAACCATATTTCATTTAAATACCCTTATATCTGATATGACTTTGGGGAAAAGCTCCCACTTTTTGTTTTGTGCACCTAGAATTCAAACCCGATTTCAGTATATTTAGAATTTTTTGGTTATTTACTATTTTCCCATTTCTGTTACAATAATGCACTGCCTGGTTTTGCTTCTCTTTACTTTTGAGGCAGAGTTTTTCTATGTAGTCCAAGCTAACTTTGAACCCATTCATGTCCCAGCACCTGGAATGCTGGGATTAGGGTTGAGTATTATCATGCCTACCCAAGTGCGAACCTTTAAATGTCATCATGCCCATATGAAAGAGATAGAGTGGTAACTCCGAAAACCTTTTTCAGGAACACTGAGCTCAAAAAGGTAAAGAGACCTGCTGACTTGTATATAGTTTTCACGTAGTAAGTGAGCCTTTTGGCCTGTATGTAGCCTTTTGGTTTTAGTTAACATTCAATATTGCAAAACCTGAAAGAGTTGTAGCATTTAATGACTTGTGTAAGTATCCATTTAGCTGGACATAATATTTATGCTGATTTTCCACAGATTTTCTGAACATTCACTGAGTGTATGATTATCCTAAGCCCTGGGGAAAAGTCTATTAGATAAAGATGTAGCGGCTACTGAGGTAAAGCTATGAACAGGCATAAATTCAGTCAGCTGCTCTAGTTTATGGAGAAACAGCAAGGGTTCTCCATAGCTCCAGGGTAAAGATGAACATGGTCTACAGCCAGTCATTTACCACAATTAATATCCTTGTGAATGACCTGTAGTAGTAAAAATTATAAGCGATTCCCTCCCATTGCTGAAGCTTCAGAGTGAACATAAAGGTGGGAGACGACGAGCCTCAGCTTTTGTCTTTCTCTGATTCCTGACTGCAAGTGAAGAATGACACAGCCTACTACACCTTCTTCACCAAGAGGAGATATATCTATTCAGACCATTTGGCAAAGTGTACAGCCATTCCTCCTGAGTGCTTTCACCAGGTGTCTGTCACTGTAATCATAAAAATAGCTAATGCGCCCATAAAGTCTTTGTTTTTAGAATTCTTTAAAATTGTGTTTCATAATTAGGCAATGGGAAACAGGCAGAATAATAGAATTTGTATGTATTACGACTTACTGAATTTACTAGAGAATTAAGGGGAAGGGGGCATATTTCCTATTGGTCCATTTTATTAATCAGCATTTTAATATCATTTAGCCATTATATATAATAACTGCAGGTTTGTATCTTTATTCAAGACACCTCATCCAAACCCTAGCATATGATATTCTTGTGTTTCCATTGGTACTGAAGACATTATGTTAGTGTGACTGAGTCCCCATTTTCTCTTAATAGCTTACCACTTTTGCAGTTTATTCTAATGCTCAATAATAACATCTTGCCTACTCTACCTAACCCCTTGCAGTGTAAAGCTAGTCGCTTCAGTATTTTTCCCTTCTGATACACTTGCTTTGTGCTATATTTAACTCTTGAACATTAGCATTAATAACCGGCAGCACAAAGGCAGTTTCTGCTGTGCATTACTTCCACCACAGAAGGTAGGGCCTTTTCTGCTGTGCCTGTGGGGAACAGAGATGCAGATGCACATATGGAGAAGAGTGAAGTGCACTTTCTGTACTGAACTTAATCGGGACCTTTCTGGGGCTGTCCCTGCACAGGTTCCTTCTTGCTTCTCTGCTCCCTTTGGATCTTGCCTTCTGTTGCACACTTTGGCTATACGGAGGGAAGATGATGGAATTAAGCTCCCCCAAAAGAAGATTCTGTGTACGGTAAAAGAAGCACAGGCAGGCTAACACCAACATCAGCATTCATATCATTCTCAAATGACTGAATCCAGGCATAGTATAAAATAGCAGTGTGTGGACTTCAGAATTTCTTTGGGCTGTATTGCAATCACACCTGGGTCTAGGTATAGAAGGAAAAGACCATGACCAGAAACAGGGGTCTGGATACTCAATTAAATTTCTAGGTATTTTTATTGCTATTGTTATATATTTTTGTTTATAACTTTAGTCCCTGAGTTTCTCCTCTCACATTTTTTTACTAGCAAGTCCTTCTTTCCTTTGCCCTTCTAGAAACTGATTTCTGTTCTCAGACCACAGTGGCATCTTTATTTCAGTGATTTCAGTTGTTTGTCGCTTTAGAAAATGAAAATGAGCATTAAGCCCCCAACCCATGGAATAACATTTTTTGTCTTGACATAATTTTGTTTTTGAGAAAATGAATAACAAAGCAATATTAACTTGAGTATTAGGTATGAAAATTTTCTTAATAAATATGCTAAATATATAGAGCAGATTACAATTTTATTCAGTTAAGGAATAGAGATGGTATTTAGGGGGAAGGAAACAGTAGAAAACAATAAAAAGGTAGGAACAATCATAAGAAATGGAGAAAAAGAGAAGAGAGGCAAAGGGGAGGGGTAGCGAGATGGACAGAGAAACAGAGAGAGACAGAGATAGAGAAACAGAGAGAGACAAGAGAGACAGAGAATCAGAGAAAGAGATTAGAGGATTAGAAAGGGTTATTAGAAATAACTGAAAAGTTAAGTCCTCAGAAAGAAGAACATTTTATGTCCTCTACAGGTCTGTCTACAGGATTTTGAAGTCTGAGCAGATGTCATAGGTGGCATTCTGAGTTATGTTCACAGAAAATCTGGACTTTCTACCTTTTCAAGTTCTGGGCTCCTTTTTGAAGCTTCCTTCTTATGTCTCAAGACAAAACTCACTGGACCTTGAGTGGGCTTTTAGGACAGAGTCCAGTGTTAGATGATTATGTGAAGAATCAGTTTCGCCTGCATCTCAGCAGATTTTCTGCTAAAGCAAACCTAATGATAAAGAAAAGTTCAGCCATGGCCAATGGTGTGCATAACAAGATGGCACATACTCCCCACACAATCAGACTGTTCAGTATTAATGTTTGATTTCATGAATATTTTAAGTATCCGTAGCTACATTAGGATAGTAAAATTGGAGGAAAATAATTTATTATGCATACACCTCTAATTCTTTCAAATGTGTGGATTAAAACACATTACCATGGAATCATTTCACAGATTCAACCAAAACTTCTAAACAGGAAAGGGGAACAGTCAGAGGAATGATAAGAAGTATTCAACTGATGGGAAGATACAATTAGTCAAAATCTTTATTTAATACTGTTATGGTGTATCTATAAGATATCCTTCACAGGCACTAGCTCTAAGAAGTGATTGAAGCATGAAGTCACCAACTTACCAAGGGATTTACCCACTGATGTGGTCAAAATCAAAGGGATTACTAGAATGTAGTCCTTCACTGGTAGATGTAGGCTACTGTGTACTACGCCTGTACCTTTGAAGATATGTTTCTCTCCTCTCCTCTCCTCTCCTCTCCTCTCCTCTCCTCTCCTCTCCTCTCCTCTCCTCTCCTCTCCTCTCCTCTCCTCTCCTCTCCTCTCCTCTCCTCTCCTCTCCTCTCCTCTCCCCTCTCCTCTCCTCTCCCCTCCCCTCCCCTCTCCCCTCCCCTCTCCTCTCCCCTCCCCTCCCCTCTCCCCTCCCCTCCCCTCTCCCCTCCCCTCCCCTCCCCTCCCCTACTCCCCTCCCCTCCCCTCCCCTCCGCCCCTCCCCTCCTCCCCTCCCCTCCCCTCCTCCCCTCCCCTCCCCTCCCCTTCCCTCCTCTCATCTCCTCTCCTTTCCTCTCCTTGCCTCTCCTCTCCTCTTCTCCTTTCCTCTCCTCTCCTTTCCTGTCCTCTCCTGTTCTTGTGCTTTTGTTCTTGTTCTTCTTCCTGTTTTTCTTCCTCTTTCTCCTCCTCTTCTTTTGTTCTTCTTGTTCTTGTTGTTTTTCTCTCCCTCCCTCCCTCCCTCTCTCCACATAAATCACCAGCTTTGCTTTACTATAACTTCCACTATGTGTCTACCATTACACTACAGGCCCTGGAAAAAATGGAGCAAGCTACCATGACTGACACCTCTGGAAACATGAGCAAAATGAATATTTTCTTCATCCATATGCTAAATATTACCTTAGTTGTTCTTCCAATTATTCTGATAAAATAATAACAAAAGCAATGTAAGAAAGGGGAGGCTTGTTTGTACTCACTGTTCAATGTTGTACTCTGTCCTCGAGGAAGTCATGACAGAAGGAATTGAGACAGCTTTTCTCAAGTATCCAAATCATGAAGCAGAGAGTGTATATATGTATAGTAAGCTCACTTTCTCCTTTTTTATACCGTTCAGTATCCCAGATCAGAGAACAATGCCACTCATAGGAGGTGAGTTTTCCCATCTCAGTTAAACTAATCAAGTTAATCTACCAGGTATGCCCAGAGCCTCATTTCTCAGGGGAGTCTAGATCTCATCAAGTTGACAACTGATATCTTACCCATCATGGGTATTTTGTCACAGCAAAGAAAGGCTGACTGATGCAAACAGTGTAAACAAAAAGTAAGGATCTTTTTGGCTATACCTGTAACAAAGAGAACTGATGAAATTTAGCTTAAGAAAAAAACAACAGACATTGAAAAGACTTACAATATTGATAATCATGGAAATAAAAAGAATGAGCCCCATGTTCCTGAATTGTCCATGATTCAATTAGAGTGAATCATTCTGCTTGAGATGGGACCCAATAAATGAGAAATGGATATGAAGGAAAGGAAAGAAGCGGAGCACTGGAGAGAATGTTGAGAAACAATACCAAGTGAAAGTGGGCATGCAACAGGCGAGGCTAAGCACAGATGATCAGAACATTCAGCACATGCTGAGCAGTGCGGTGGCACTTTGAGTGATTCTAAGTAAGAGGCTAAGTATAACCTTCCACTTTATTTCTTAAAGACTTTGAAGTTGGCCATGTGTTATAAACAGGGATTAGGGTTGGGTGTCTGATTGACAGCAAATTAAACCAGCTATCACTTGTTCTAAGATTTGGGGCAAGGTATTCAACAATGTTAAGTTGTATCTTGCTTATGTAAATGAAGAAAGTATCCTATACAGATGATTTGTCTGACTGTTGGAGACTATCACATTTTCATTTATCACTGCTGCTGCAGTCTTCTTGCCTTCTTTGCCTTCTTTACACTTCAAGATATATGTGTTCCATTGTATTTTCTCATATTCATTCCCACCCATTTCTTTTTTCCATAACTGCCTATTGATGAGTTATTCTCTTTCTGTGTGCATGATACATATTTATATCAAAAATAAAAAATTAAATAAAAAAAAAACAAAAAAAATTGTACTTTCTACTTTCCCTATTCCTGTTAGACCTTTTCTCTTTGTACATGGCACCTCACTTAGTTTCAATACACATCTCTGTATTGGTGTATATGTGTATGTAAATAGTGCAAATCTAGAGTCTATCATCATTTTCATGCAAATGTTATGATTTAACTTTTCTCAATATCTGAATAAATCTCCATTGTGCATATGTAACATATCTCAGCCATTAATTCTTCTATTGATGAGAATCTATACTAGCTCCACTTTATGGCTACTAGGAATGATGTGACAATAATCATAGATATGCAAATATCTCTCTGACATACTGACATAAATTCATTTACAGGTATAACCAGAAGTGACTGTAGTTGGATCATATGGAAGTTCTAATTCTTTCTTTCTTTCTTTCTTTCTTTCTTTCTTTCTTTCCTTCCTTCCTTCCTTCCTTTCTTTTTTCTTTCTTTTATTTCTTTCTCTTACTTATCTTTTTTTGATAAACTATCACAGTGTTGATTATCTTCTATAGTGTCATGTCAATTGTAAAGGGTTGTTTATCCACATCATTGGGTGTTTTATTTTAATGTGTTTTATTTGAAATAGATTTACCTCACTTTCCTCCCTTGTGTCCTGTTAGATACTCTTTCTCAAACCACTCTTGTGACCCTCATACTCAAGATGATAACCGCTTTTTCATATATATATATATATGAGAACTAATCTTACTGGGATGAGAAGGGACATTACAGTAGTTTTAATTTATATTTCTCTGATAGCTAAGAAGGTTGAACTTTTTCTTTTTAGAAATGTCTCTTCAATTCATTTGAGCAATTACTATTCTTTGAATAATATTTACTTATGTATTTGTTGGTTCAGATGTTTATATGTATCTTAGATATTAACTCCCTGGTGAGATTATTTTTCCCATTCTTTAGGATATGTGTTCATTTTTGATGATTCTTTTCTTTGTTCTGTGAGTGTGTGTGTGTGTGAGAGAGAGTGTGTCTGTGTGTGTTTTGTGAGTGTGTATGTTTGTGTGTATGTGTGTGATGCACATGTTTCTGAATATGGGCATGAGTATGGGTATATAAATTCTACAGAACATGAATGGTGGACAGATAACAATGTTGGGGTAAGTCCTCACCTTCCATCTTTTCTGAGACAGGATCTCTTTGTTGCTTGGCAATGCGTGCTCCAGACATACTAGTGCCTCTCCCATTAGTAGACTGTCTTGACTTCCTTCCTCTCTGAAGGACCACTAGCCTCACAGAAGTCTTCTACCACACCTGACTTCACATAACTTGTCTAGATTCAAACTCAAGTTCATCTTACCCACTGTGTTAACTCTGCAGACTCACTGGGAAGATTTTTAATTTCATGTGGTCTCTTTGTGCATATGTGTCACGTTTTAATGAATGATTGGAGTCTCTTTTAGACATTTTTTTCACTAGTCCTATCCAAGAAATTATTTTCCTTATTTCTCCTAGTAGTTGCAGATTTCTGTGCAAGTAAGTCACGAAAGGGCAATATATTTTAACCTCTTTCCTTTGTGTGTGACATCCCCACAGGCTTTTTGTTTCCAAGATGTTGGCAATATAATGGAAAATTGTAGGCAGTTTAGAGGGTGGAGCTTGTTTGGTAGAAGCCATTACTAAGGGCAAGTTTTGTATATCATAACCCACAATTCTATGTACCTGACCAGCTGTGGCATGAGACTGCAGCTTTCTGTACTGCTGTGAACACTGTGCCTTCTTTTCCATGATGGACAGACACTTTTAAATATGAACCAACATGAGTCCTCCTCTCTAAGCTGTTTCTCTTAGGTACTATTGTCATAGCAACACAAAAGTGACTGATACATCCAGTTGCTGGTTGTGTGCTTACCAGTGTACCACACAGCTGACACTCAGCTTTAGGAAGGCACAGACCTCCCACATCTAAATGCTGATATTTGCTCAGTTGCCTGGTTCCCAGCCTGAAAGATAGTGATGGGCAGAGAGGTGGAAGGACTCTCCTATGTCTATCTGTGCAGATTACTCAGGGTAGAGCGAGGGGAGTGGACTTGGAGTAGAACTGCATACACACTGAGAGTTGGGGGCTGTGTATCCACCACATGCCTGAATAAATTTCAGTCATATGCCACAGAATATAGAAAGGTTTGGATACAGACTTGGAGCCTACAAAAATTATGTGACTCAGAGTAAGGCATTTTTCTCTTTTAGCCCCAGAGTTGCTATATATATCATCTTCATATATCTTATATTAACAGGGAGACTGATTTCAAAAATATAGTTGAATAAATGCTTCTTTGGTCAATCAACTACCATTAATGCCCTTTGAGCCTCTTCTAGTAAGCTTTCCAGATTCATGGGGCCTGTGCCTCTTTCTATCCCATTACATTCCAGGACAGAATTCTTTTTTCTTTCTTCCTTCCTTCCTTTCTTCCTTCCTTCCCTCCCTCCTTCCTTCCTCCCAGGGTAAGCCTCCACTCCAGTTATTGGAGGACTTTCTTTCTTTCTTTCTTTCTTTCTTTCTTTCTTTCTTTCTTTCTTTCTTTCAACTTAACTAGCTTTAATAGCATTATATAAAGCTCTAAACAACCAAGATGTGAAAGAAAGAACCTTTCTAATAAGTAAATAAGTCTTTGATGGTTTAAAAGGAAGGCTGCAGACGGAGCATGAACATTCATCTCTGTCTGCTCCCTAACAGACATGCAATGTGTGCTACCATCTCAAGCTCATGATTTCCTTGTCATAGAGAACTGTACCTCCAAACAATGGGGTAAAACAACCTTTTATTCCTTAAGTTGTGTTTATTAGGTATTTTGTCCCATCAATAAGACAAATAATACAGTTGCTTGATTAGATGGACCAGAGACCAGGCCTTTATATCATATTTATTTAACATTTTGAAGGTTTGATTTCTGATTCACTCTTAGACCTAAATGCTTATTTGGAGCAGAAGCCTACACTAGTCATTCTCTTTTCTTCATCAATGTGACTTGGGGAGTCACCTTACTGGAGGGAGGAATTATTCTGCTTCTGAGTTTCAGAAATTTTTATACATGATCATTGGCTTCCACATTGGGTTCTTTTATATGTTTTAAAATCTTCTTACTAATACTACATTCATTTCATTTTTCTATTAGTTTACTTATTCACTTTACATCACTATCACAGACTCCTCTCCACTGAGTCCCCCCTCACACTGTGGCTGATGTAGGTTCAGCCCATGCTTGGTATTTCATTGATAATTCAGTCTCTGGGAGCCTCCCAGACTCCAGGTTAGTTGATTCTGTTGGTATTCTTATGGAGCCCCAATCCTTGTCCTTCAATCTTCCCGCAACTCTTCCACAAGACTTCCTGGGCTCAGTCTACCATTTGGCAGTGGGTCTCTGCATCTGTTTTGGTTAGCTGTTGGGTGGAGCCTCTCAGAGGACAGTTATGCTAGGTTCCATTCTGCAATCATATCAGAGAATCATTAATAGTGTCGGGGATTAGTTCTGGCCTAGGGGTGGGTCTCAAATTGGGCCAGTCACTGATGGGCCAGTCCATCCATCTCTGCTCCATTTTTGTTCCTGCACTTCTTGTAGGCAGGACAAGTTTTGAGTCAAAGGTTTTTTGGGTTCTACTGTTTTTGCAGTGTTTTATGGTGATGTACTTTCACCAGTGCAACATCATGGCAGGGATGGAACAAAGTAGCTCATAGGAAGTGGCCAGGAAATAGAACAAGAGAAGAATTTGATAACCTTTATTGTCAAGCATCTAGTGACCTATTTCCTCTAGCAAGGCCAGACCTCCTACTTTCTACAGCCTTTCTACCCCACTGAACTGTGAATCGATGAATGAGACTGGCAGCCTTGTGATCCAACCACTTCCCAAAGCTTACCATTTGCCAGTTAATCCTTTAACATCTGAGTCTTCATAGCTTTTCACAAAGAGTCTCCAAAGTCACACAAGAATTATGTTCAGGGTAAAATGATAGCAAGCCAGCATAGCAAGTAGCGTGGTAGTTAAAACCACAAATGTTCAAATGAGATATCCCAGTGTTCAAATAACAATTGCCATACACATCTACTTTACCTCCCCAGAGTTCACTTGACTTCTTTTATGTGACATTCCCAAGTGTAACAGGGTATGCTATATAAAAATGTTCTGAGGGGTCTGCAGCTTCCCATCCAGCCGGTAGCAGGTCAGCCAGACCTAGCCAGCTTGCCAGGTGCTCAGACCCTGCCGGCAGAACCAGGTACCAGAGACAGCCCGAGTTTAAGACCTCCGGGGACTCAGGTCTGGGGCAGGAACTGCACACAGACTAGCGGTTTGGAGTACAGTGGCCGTGCCTGCGCACTGCGCTCTCAGGCCAGACCCCGAACCCCCTGCAGGCAGCGCCATCTTGTCTGCAGCTTCCCATCCAGCCGGTAGCAGGTCAGCCAGACCTAGCCAGCTTGCCAGGTGCTCAGACCCTGCCGGCGGAACCAGGTACCAGAGACAGCCCGAGTTTAAGACCTCCGGGGACTCAGGTCTGGGGCAGGAACTGCACACAGACTAGCGGTTTGGAGTACAGCGGCCGTGGCTGCGCTCTGCACTCTCAGGCCAGACCCCGAGCCCCCTGCAGGCAGCGCCATCTTGCCTGCAGCTTCCCATCCAGCCGGTAGCAGGGAAGCCAGACCTAGCCAGCTTGCCAGGTGCTCAGACCCTGCTGGTGGAACCAGGATAAGCAACAATTCTTGTTTATTAAGAAGAGTGAGGACCAGCGATAGCGGCAGGCCTCCATATTGCAACCAGGACACAGCTGGAAAAGTGCAGGTAGAGACTCCGTCTGGGGCTAGAGCAGGGAGAGCTGCTAAGCTCTCGCCCACAGGTGGGCCCAGGCGCCTAGGCTCTGCAGCACATCCCTGCGAGCTTAGGCCGTGCACCGAGGCAGCCGGAACCACCGAGCTCCCCAGGACCCCGGACCAGCGATAGCTGCAGGCCTCCATATTGCAACCAGAACACAGCTGGAAAGGCACAGGTAGACAGATTCCATCAGGGGCTACCACGTGGGGGGGATCTGCTAGGCTCTCGCTACTAGGCAGGCCCAGCAGCGCCTGCAGAGGCTCTGCTGCACTCCCCCACACTTCCCAGAGACCTCAGGCCATGCACAAAGTCAGCGGGTGGCAGCCAGCTCGTGATCCCATTGAGCAGCAATCACGCATAACCACCAGTAGAGAAACAACAGGTAAGCCCAGCCTCACAGGAGATTCAAACACCAGCCAGTGACAACAAGGTCAACTAACACCAGAAATAACCAGATGGCAAAAGGTAAACGAAGGAATGTCACTAACAGAAATCAAGGCAACATGACAGCATCTGAACCCAGTTCGCCAACAACAGGAAGCCCTGGATACCCCAAAACACCAGAAAAACAAGACTTGGATATAAAATCACTGGTCAAGATGCTGGTAGCTGAACACATAAAAAAATCTCGTAAAGAAATAGAAGAGAAAATGGATCAAAAGTTAGAAGCCTTTACAAGGCAAATACAAAAATCACTTCAAGAAATGCAGGAGAAGATGGATCAAAAAGAAGAAGACAATAAGGAGGAAAGACAAAAATCACTTAAAGAAATACAGAAGAACGTGGGCCAACAAGTAGAAGCTATGAAAGAGGAAACACAAAAATCTATTAAAGAAATACATGAAAAAACAATCAAGCAAGCGAAAGATCTAAGCACATCCATCCAGGTACTAAAAACAGAAGTAGAAACAACTAAGAAATCACAGAGGGAGACAACATTGGAGATAGAAAACCTTGGGAAGAAATCAGGAGCCATAGATGCAAATATCAACAATAGAATACAAGAGATAGAAGACAGAATATCAGAAGCTGAAGATACCATAGGAACCATTGATTCAACAGTCAAAGAAAATATTAAATGCAAAAAGGTTGTAACCCAAAATATCCAGGAAATCCAGGACACAATGAGAAGACCAAACCTAAGGATTATAGGTATAGAAGAGAGTGAAGATTTACAAGTTAAAGGGCCAGCAAATATCTTCTACAAAATTATGGAAGAAAACTTCCCCAACCTAAAGAGAGAGATGCCCATGAATATACAAGAAGCATACAGAACCCCAAACAGACTGGATCAGAACAGAAATACATCCCGTCACATAATAATCAAAACTCCAAATGTACTAAACAAAGAAAGAATATTAAAGGCAGCAAGAGAAAAAGGCCAAGTAACTTATAAAGGAAGACCTATCAGAATAACACCAGACTTCTCACCTGAGACCATGAAAGCTAGAAGATCCTGGGCAGATATAATGCAAACTCTAAGAGAACACAAACTTCAGCCAAAACTACTTTACCCAGCAAAGCTCTCAATCGCCATAGATGGAGACATCAAGGTATTCCATGACAAAACCAAATTTGCACGATATCTTTCCACAAATCCAGCCCTACAAAGGATAATAGGGGGAAAACACCAAGACAAGGACGGAAACTACACCCGGGAAGAAGCAAGATAGAAACCTCCTCTCATCAAACCCAAAAGAAGGTAACCTCTCGAATATAAAAAATAAATAAAATAAATAAATATAATTTCAAAAATGTCTGGAGGAAATAATTACTATTCCTTAATATCTCTTAACATCAATGGACTCAATTCCCCAATAAAAAGACATAGATTAACAGACTGGATACGGAAACAGGACCCTACATTTTGCTGCATACAGGAAACACATCTCAGTGTCAAAGACAAACACTGCCTTAGAGTAAAAGGCTGGAAGACAATTTTACAAGCAAATGGTCTCAGGAAACAAGCTGGAGTAGCCATTCTAATATCAGATAAAATTGACTTCCAACCTAAAATCATCAAAAGAGACTCAGAAGGTCACTTCTTGCTGGCCAAAGGGAAAATCCACCAAGAAGAGCTCTCAATACTGAACATCTATGCTCCAAATGCAAGGGCACCCTCATTCGTAAAAGAAACCTTACTAAAGCTTAGAGCACATATTACACCTAACACAATAATTGTGGGTGACTTCAACACTCCACTCTCCTCAATGGACAGATCAGGAAAGCAGAAACTTAACAGGGACACAGTGAAACTAATTGAAACTCTGGACCAATTGGATTTAACAGATATATATATATAGAACATTTCATCCTAAAGCTAAAGAATATACCTTTTTCTCAGCTCCACATGGTACCTTCTCCAAAATAGACCATATAATTGGTCACAAGACAGATGTCAACAAATACAAGAAGATCGAGCTAATCCCATGCCTCCTATCAGATCACCATGGAGTAAGAGTGGTCTTCAATAACAATAAAAACAACAGAAAGCCCACATACACATGGAAACTGAACAATACTCTACTCAATGACACCTTGGTCAAGGAAGAAATAAAAAAAGAAATCAAAGACTTTTTAGAATTCAATGAAAATGAAGGTACAACCTACCCAAATCTATGGGACACAATGAAAGCAGTGCTAAGAGGAAAACTCATAGCTCTAAGTGCATCCAAAAAGAAACTGGAGAGAGCATATACTAGCAGCTTAATGGCACACCTTAAAGCCCTGGAAGAAAAACAAGTTAATTCACCCAGGAGGAGTAGAAGACAAGAAATCATCAAACTCAGGGCTGAAATCAATCAAATAGAAACAAAGAGAACCATACAAAGAATCAACAAGACCAGGAGCTGGTTCTTTGAGAAAATCAACAAGATAGATAAACCCTTAGCCAGACTAACCAAAGGACACAGAGACAGTATACAAATTAACAAAATTAGAAATGAAAAGGGAGACATAACAACAGAAACTGAGGAAATTCAAAAGATCATCAGATCCTACTACAAAGGTCTATACTCAAAACAACTGGAGAATCTGGAGGAAATGGACAATTTCCTAGACAGATATCAAATACCAAAATTAAATCAGCATCAAGTAGATCAGCTGAATAGTCCCATAACCTCTAAAGAAATAGAAGGGGTTATAGAAAGCCTCCCAACCAAAAAAAGTACGGGACCAGATGGTTTTAGTGCAGAATTCTACCAGACCTTCAAAGAAGACTTAACACCAATACTTTTCAAACTATTCCACAAAATAGAGACAGAAGGGACACTGCCCAACTCATACTTCGAAGCCACAATTACGCTAATACCTAAACCACAAAAAGATCCAACAAAGAAAGAGAACTACAGGCCAACTTCTCTTATGAATATAGATGCAAAAATACTAAATAAAATTCTTGCTAACCGAATCCAAGAGCACATCAAAACGATCATCCACCATGATCAAGTAGGCTTCATCCCAGGGATGCAGGGATGGTTCAATATACGGAAATCCATCAATGTAATGCACTACATAAACAAACTGAAAGAAAAAAACCACATGGTCATCTCATTAGATGCTGAAAAAGCATTTGACAAAATTCAGCATCCTTTCATGCTAAAAGTCTTGGAAAGAGCAGGAATTCAAGGCCCATACCTAAACATAGTAAAAGCAATCTACAGCAAACCAGTAGCCAACATCAAAATAAATGGAGAGAAACTTGAAGCATTCCCACTAAAATCAGGGACTAGACAAGGGTGCCCTCTCTCTATATATCTTTTCAATATAGTACTTGAAGTTCTAGCAAGAGCAATTAGACAACATAAGGAAGTCAAAGGGATACAAATTGGAAAGGAAGAAGTGAAACTATCATTATTTGCAGACGATATGATAGTTTACCTAAGCGACCCAAAAAACTCCACCAGAGAACTTCTACAGCTGATAAACAACTTCAGCAAAGTGGCAGGTTATAAAATTAACTCAAGCAAGTCAGTGGCCTTCTTGTACTCAAAGGACAAGCAGGCTGAGAAAGAAATTAGGGAAATAACACCCTTCACAATAGCCACAAACAACATAAAGTATCTTGGCGTAACTCTAACCAAACAAGCAAAAGATCTGTACAACAGGAACTTCAAGTCCTTGAAGAAAGAAATCGAAGAAGACCTCAGAAGATGGAAAAATATTTCTTGCTCCTGGATTGGCAGGATCAATATAGTAAAAATGGCCATCTTGCCAAAAGCAATATACAGATTCAATGCAATCCCCATCAAAATCCCAACTCAATTCTTCATAGATCTAGAAAGAGCAGTTCTCAAATTCATCTGGAGCAACAAAAAACCCAGGATAGCTAAAACTATTCTCAACAATAAAAGGACTTCTGGGGGAATCAATATCCCTGACCTCAAGCAGTACTACAGAGCAATTGTGTTAAAAACTGCATGGTATTGGTATAGCAACAGGCAAGCAGATCAATGGAACAGGATTGAAGACCCAGAAATTAACCCACAGACTTATGGTCACTTGATCTTTGATAAAGGAGCCACAACCATCCGGTGGAATAAAGATAGCCTTTTCAACAAATGGTGCTGGTTCAACTGGAAGTCAACATGCAGAAGAATGCGAATTGACCCACTCTTATCTCTTTGCACTAAGATCAACTCCAAGTGGATCAAGGACCTCCACATAAAACCAGACACACTGAAACTATTAGAAAAGAAACTTGGGAAGACCCTGGAGGACTTGGGCACAGGGGAAAAGTTCCTGAACAGAACACCAATAGCTTATGCTCTAAGATCAAGAATCGACAAATGGGACCTCATAAAATTACAAAGTTTCTGCAAAGCAAAGGACACTGTCAGAAGGACAAAACGGCAACCAACAAAGTGGGAAAAGATCTTCACCAACTCCACATCCGACAGAGGGCTAATATCCAATATATACAAAGAACTCAAGAAGTTAGACCCCAAAGAAACAAATAACCCTATCAAAAAATGGGGTACAGAGCTAAACAAAGAATTTTCACCAGAAGAAATTCGGATGGCCGAAAACACCTTAAAAGATGTTCAACATCATTAGTCATCAGGGAAATGCAAATCAAAACAACCCTGAGATTCCACCTCACACCAGTCAGAATGGCTAAGATTAAAAACTCGAGAGACAACAAGTGCTGGCGAGGATGTGGAGAAAGAGGAACACTCCTCCACTGTTGGTGGGACTGCAAAATGGTAAAACCACTCTGGAAATCAGTTTGGCGGTTCCTCAGAAAATTGGGCATGTCACTTCCAGAGGACCCTGGCATACCACTCCTGGGCATATACCCAGAGGATTCCCCTGCATGCAATAAGGATACATGCTCCACCATGTTTATAGCAGCCTTGTTTATAATAGCCAGAAATTGGAAGGAGCCCAAATATCCCTCAAAGGAGGAATGGATACAGAAAATGTGGTATATTTATACAATGGAATACTACTCAGCAATTAAAAATAATGAATTCATGCAATTTGTAGGTAAATGGTTAGACCTGGAAAATATCATCCTGAGTGAATTAACCCAATCACAAAAGAATGCACATGAAATGCAATCACTGATAAGTGGATATTAATGAGCCCAGAAGCCCTAAATACTCAAGACACAAATAGCAAGTCAAATGATTCCCAAGAAGAAGAAAGGAGAGGACCCTGGGCCTGTAAAGATTGCATCCAGTTTAGTAAAGAAACCGAGGGGGGAGGGGGAATGATTGGGGAACAGTTGGGGGGGGAGAGGAACTATGGGAACTATGGTGGGTGGGAACTGGGAAATGGGAAAGCCTTTGGAATGTAAACATAGAATATAGAAAATTTAAAAAAAAACAAAAAAAAACAAAAAAAATGTTCTGAGGATTAAGTAATTCAAACATACACATACAAATATGATTGAGAAAAATATATGCAGCATGGCACATCTTACCTGTGTGACTTGTTACTTTCCACACTAGTAGCTGTGTTTACAGAATTCCACATAATAAGACTGGCAAGGTAAGTTCCACCACTCAGCAGGAAATGGAATTTCATGAGGGCTCCAAAGGACATCTGAAGTAAGTACTTCTCCTGCAATCACCTCAGAATTCTCCCTTTGGAGACTTCCTTTCCACTATTTGGACCTTGCAGATGAGAGTCCCAGGAGCAAGAATGAAGCCAAGGCACAGCACTGTGCAAAGGGAGCTTGTCTTAAACAAAGCAGTTTGGGAAAATGTGTGCTACTGATGGCGATGAGCAAGGATTTCTCAAACAACAACCTGCTAGACTTGAGACGACAGCGTTGGGGGAAAATAGGACAGTTCCTCTTGTTGTCTTGTGACCTTAGAGCAATCTTGTCCTAGGAAAAGGAACATTTCCCCTCTCTGCAAGCTTCCTTTCACTTTTTAACTAGTTCTCTTATCAGCGTGTGTAGCTACTATTGTGATAGCTGCTATATAAATACAAGAATAGAGAACAAGAGAGGAGGGGGAGGCAATTAGCTCAATTGTATAAGGCTTTTTTAAGAAGCATAAAAAAGTTCTCCATAAATTTATTCTTATATCTATAGAGGTATAAAAATATTATAAGAGATGTCCTCACTGCGAGCTCCTGTGCACAGTGCTGATGCAAAACCAACGTCCACTCAGATTTTCTACCTGAATCCACCTGATTTTCCCAACCAATTCATTCTTCTACTGTGTTCCACTTCCATGTAAATAACCTCTTTATAAATGAGAAAATGGAGAATGAGCATTTCAAACAGTTGCCATAAATTAGAATAAATTGCATTAATTCAAGATGTAAAACTAGGAGAGCCAGGAGAACATGCAACATATTTTCCCCAAATAACACTGAACGAGCACAAGTGTATACTCTGGGCATATGTATATCTTTCCTGTGACTGACAGCCTGAAGGATAGGCCACGTGATTTGTGTGTTGCTGAGGGAAAAACAATCTATTTGAAATAAGGAAAGAAGTAAAAAAGGGATGAATAAAATACTCAAAAGTTTGTAGTACAGATGGTTTTACAATACGTCCACGAAATGTTGTCTTATTAATTAAAGGTGTACTTATCTTTCATTCTAGGATGTTAGTTTAGATTCTTCACATAGATACGTACCAGAAAAACTACAGATGATAAGTAAATTATGTCTGAGCCTTATCAATATCATAAGAGGTACAAGCAGTAATGTTTCTCTCTCTTGCTTGTTTATTATAGGGATGAAGATTGATCTCTTTCTGTGGTGGTATACACAATAAAAGAAATTTAAAACCTTAATGCTAATAAACCAACCCAAAGAAATAAAATTAGAAAGCTTTGCATTCCGCACAGTCAACAGTCATCTGGCTTGGTTATCTGAATGGGTTGCCTCAAGGATACTCATCTGGCCAATCAGGATAATATCACCACCATCATTCCTCTGCCAATAAGGTCCCTTGCAAAGTCAGGAAGAAAAACAAAACAAAGCAAAAAAAGTAATTCTGGTTATACACAACTTTAATATAATATTACCATTTTTTTTTTTTTTTTACGTAAAGGAATGTTGCCTAAAACTTTACTTTGTTAGGTAATGTTTCTGACAAAAAAAAAAAAAAAACTTGTATTATTTGTTACGCTCAGTGTGCTTTACCACAAGGTCTGTCTATGGCTGTAAAGAGTTTAGTGCACTTGAGAGATGAAAGGACAAACACACAGGTCGCAATGCCAGGCTTACCCTTGGTCCTGCAGACACAGGCCTCCTTTGAAATGGTTGGCTATGGCTCCAGAGGGAGCTTTCATCTGGACCAATTCCCATAAAACAATCAATGGCATATCATCATTTCTTTCCTTTTCCAGAAGAACATGATGCAAATAAAATAATGCACACGTAGGGAAGAGCTGTGAGTCTAGTGTACATGAGAAAAGGCCTTCCCAATGAGCACATCAGGCCACCAGCCCTCCACTGGCACAACTCAGTCCCCATTTCTCACACAAGCCATGCTTTTTCTCCCAGGATTTATGTGTCTTCCTCCCCTCTCCATAAAGAATTAGCTGAATATAGTAAAAATAAGAGGACTCTGGGGCTGCAGATGGCTGGCCAGCTGTTGCTGGGTGACACCCCATGAATCAGTGTCTCATCGAGCTTTAGTGCTTCCATGTTTTGGGGGCAAAATATTCTGCATTTTGGAAAACTAGTTCATGGAAAATAATACAGCAAACTAACATTTATAGAAAACCACAGTAATCTTGTAACAAATGTCCTAAATTATGCACTCAAAAGAGGATCCAATTTTATAGAAGGTTCTCTTCAAGAGACTGCAGAACCCTTTCTTGTGCTTGTAACTGCTGCTCCTATCAACCTCCATGTTTCAAGTACAAAAAAATAAAAAGGATATGCCACTTTATATAACATATATGCAGAAGACAAATGTCAGCATGGAAAAGGTGGTCTGGGGAGAGGACTATTCAGAAAAGTTCATTTTATGTCTTTTGTAAGGTTTGTTGTATATATTTTCTCTTAGTTTGATGTTAAGATTAATGCTGCCTTTCAAGCCTCCTACATTCCACTTGAACAATGGTTATTCCTCAGTTCTTAAGTACATCGCTGGGGGTATGGGCAAAATGAGAGTCACGTGGAAGTTTATGTCCCAGCTGCTGTGCTCCCTCTTCTTCAAGGAGGGAGTTTGTGGCAGGCCAAGGGTTTTACTGAAGCCCTTGCCTGGTTTCCCTCTTCAATTTTAGATCCTTGCTTCATGTGAAATGTCAAAGACAGAAGAGCAGAGATAGCCCAAATGCCAATGGTCAGGAAACAGGCATTTGTGAGGAGGGAGAATAAGAAGCCCCTGTGGTCATTTTTATTCAATGAAAGCCATTCCTCTGGGTGGGAGTGTCAAATGCTAGTACCCACACATGCTGCCCGCATACCACACAAGCTGCAGGAATGCAGATTTCTGTATCTGAGAGCAGCTGCTAAGCGAAGTGGAACATCCCACAGATGGCTGCATTGTCATTGTTGGGGGAGGAGGCGAGAGGAGCTGTTTTGGTTTTTCTGTTGAACGTGTATACGTGTATGAAGGCATGTGTGTACTTTACAGAATTCTTTTCTCCACTACCTATGATCTTTTCCACTATAGAGATTTCTCCTGTGCTGTCAAAGGCTGGTTTTGAATTTGAATATTAGGACAGTCACGAGAGGTGTTTTGATCATTTAGTATTTAATGGATGAGAAAGAAAAGGTCCAAGGGCACAGAGCTTATTAAAGCCAAACTCAGAACTTTTTCACTAGGGCATGCAACATAACAATATTAATTAATAAAATTATTAAGTAAATAAAACCCTACATAGTGATAGATCACAGAAGAAAATAATTCAAAAGTCAGAGTTTCTCAGTCTTTAAAGGACACAAGTGCATTTTTCCCTTTAAAATTTTATGGTGGAGTTGCTTTGCAGTTCTCAGAAGAAGTCTTTAAACTAGCCTATATGAGTATTTTATTATGCAGCTTATTAGATTTTAAACAATTTGACTCATGGCACTCCACAATTTTAACAGCACATTTAGAAATAATAGACGTTTGCCTTTCAGGTTGCCAAACACTCACAGGTAAACTTCACAGTCAAAGGAATCAAAATCCATGCGTAAATACAACAGAAAAACCTTAGGTCCCATCTTGACCTGCTTGCAAAATGTCCCTGTCCCCCTTCAGACAGTAGCTTAAAGTAAGGGTACAGTCACATAGCTTATTCATTGATGTGTGTGTGTGTGTGTGTGTGTGTGTGTGTGTGTGTGTGTGTCTTTCCAGAAATAGAATCAATAGAGAACAGACAAACCCACAGTTGCCAGTTTTTACAGTTTTGTGGTTTCTGCCAGGGCTACTGACTCGAGAAGGTCTACCAGATAATGAAAGCAAACTATTTCAGTTCCTGTGGGCCTAGAGTGCTTCTGTAAAGTTCTGCTTTGAAACAAATGAATAACAAATTAAAAGGCAGAGTAAAATAAGGGGGTGGTTAAAATATCCTAACTGAAATCAATGTAGGAGAAACATAGTTAAAAACCTTGCATCCTCAGCATTAGCTTATGATGTATTTGGTTAATTCTTAAAATTTATGCTAAAAGCCTTTTAGCAGAAAGTCAATACACATAGGTGGGGGAGCAAGTCTATCGTCCTGTACTGGAGGTTGCATTCAACATTCGGCATGGGCTCCACTGTCCGTAGGAAGAAGGCACGGGCTCATCCAATGGAAATGCAATATCAAGGAGACCAAGGGTTCTTCTGAAGATGGTCTGTGAAGCCATGCTGATTACCGTGTAGTCCTCTGCCTAGGGTTCTCACTGACGTCAACTAGGGTCCTGGAAATGAAGCAGGATCAAAATACCAGAAGCTTGGTATCTAATAATAGAGTAAAGATGGAGAGCAGATGGAAAGCAAAACTTCATGGATAGAGTGTGACCTCATGTTATAAATTCGTCAAGTTGAATAAACAACAACAAAGTGTGGAAGGCCTGTGAGAACTCACTGATGTCAAACTTCCAGAATTTGGCTGATGGAAATAATGCCTAGATACAGAGAAATCTTCCGAAAGGGGGTAGGAAGCATTAATTTTTGGATTAATTATTCCTGCGTCTGTGACTAAAGAAAATCAAAATTAAAACCATAGTATTTTGAACATAGATTATTAACTTTGTCCCTTTACACTTCAATTAATACACAGATTCATCTAAGCTTTTTTCCTCTCACTTGAACAAATCTGTTATCTGTGAGAGGGCACAGCCACAAATGTAGAACATGGAGATGAAATCAGAGAAAACACTGGGCCTGAAGCAAAATGTTTCAAGCTGCCTGCCACGTTTTCAACAAATACAAGTACTTTTTCATGTGTCTCTGACTCTCACATGTGTGTGTGTGTGTGTGTGTGTGTGTGTGTGTGTGTGTGTTTAAGCCATGAATAGACATTTCATGCCTTAGTCTGTATTCAATTGCTATGATCATGGCAACTCTTATTAAATTAACACATTAAATTGGAGTCATCTTATAGTTTCAGAGGTTTGGTCCATCATCATGTAGCAGCACGGTGGCTTGCAGACAGACAGGCTTCATCAGGACTGGCAGGCTGCAGAGAGCGACAAGCACTGGACCTGGCTTCAACATCTGAAACCTCAAAGCAGAACCCACGTGACACATTTCCTTCAACAAGACCACAAGTGCCACTCCCCGGCTACCAGACATTCAAATACATAAGCTTATACATTTGAGTACATTCTCATTGAAACCTGCATATTCCACTCCCTGACCTCCATAGGCTTATAGCTATATCATTATGGAAAAAATATATTCAGTCCAAAATGACCCCATAGTTAATCACAGTCTCAATGCCAAAGTTTACAGTTAGAAGATTGGTGGCATTCTTTTAACCATAATTTCCTATAAAATCAAATTTGAAAAAGAAAGATTCACCATAATTTCCATCATACAATGGTATAGAATATACATTGTTATTCCCAAAGGGAGGAAAGAGAGTACCAGGAAGAAGTACTGGGCCCTGGACCAAAGCAGGGCCTAGAACCAGCTGAGCAAACTCCAAACTCTGCATCTTCCAAGCATTTTTCAGATCTCGATGTCCTTTCAGCTTTGTTGACTACAACACACATCTTTCTCCTTCGACGTTTCTACTCCCTGTTAGAAGCTCATCAGCAGGTCCTCCATGGCTCTGCGCCATGGACGTCTCCAAGGCGATCCAGGCTTTACTTTTGTAGCTTCAGGAAATAGCCGTTCTCAGTGTCCATGCAGGAACATTTCTGCCAACTTCTGACCTCAGCAACTCTCCTTAGTCACAGAGGGACATTTTGTAACCCTTTTCTTGTATCCTTGAATCTAAAGCCAGAACCACGTGGCTGAAGCCTCCACGTTCTGCTGCTTACTGTGGCTAGAATATGGCCCCTCATTCAAATACAGTCTCACCAGCTTTCTGCTTTTGATGTTTTCCTTCACCTCCTAAAATTGGCTGTCCTGAAACTTGCTCTGTTATACCAGGTTGGGTTTGAACCATGAAATCTGCCTACCTCTGCCTGCCAAGTGCTGAGTGCTGGGATTAAATGTGTGTGCCACCACGCCCATCCCTAAACTTTGCCTAATCATTTTTCACAAATTGGAAGCTTGGCTGGACAAAGACTTGCTCTGAGATCACTACTCCCTCCAGTAGACTTCCTTGTGTCACCTTTCTACATTTTGTATTGTTCTTTGATCAGGTTGATTCTTTCATTATAGATCTGATTGAGACTGGCCGCTAATAACCGGGCAATACAGTCAATACTAGGCTGTTTTGAAATCTCCTCTGCCGATATCCTTAGTGTAAAGCTCTTTAATTTAGTACCAGACAGGTTTATCTTTTGGACAAGGGCAGAAAGTAGCCACATTCTTTGCTAAAATAACACAAGCTTGGACTCTAGGCTACACACTAATATTCTTCTCTGAAACCTCTTGATTCAAGCTTCTACAGTCCAAATTACCCTGGCTTCCATGTCTTTACTTCTTTGATACATTAAGACCCTGTGACCATAGCAACTCTTATTTATGAGAACATTTAATTGGTCCTGTCTTATAGTTTCAGAGGTTCAGTCAGTTATAGTTATGGCACAAAGTTTGGTGACACAGGCAGGCCTGGTGTTGAGAGTTTAAAATAAAAGTCATAATCCAACACTGTGCTCATTTGTGTGGACTGAGAGAGTCTCCACAGATGTTTCTTGTGAATCTTTACTGAGGATACATTTTGACAGAAAAACCATTTGTAAATTACTTTCATATTGGACTTAGAATCATCTCTATTTTGGATATAAACAAAGAAAGCTCAGGGGTTCGAGGGGATAAAGGAACATCAGCTTCAGTTTCTCAATAATTTTCTGTCAGCTGATTAACAAAATGTTCCATTTGATAGACACTCAACACTTTTTATTTAAAAGAAATCTCAACAAGGAAAAGGTAAGAACATATATTTGTTGAATGCAACTAGACTTTATTTTTATTTCAGTTGTTTAACTGATGGGATTAGGGGAAAGCCAGTTTTTTTTTTTTAAGATTGCTTTTAGGCTTACCACTCTAGTGGCTTTTGGTCTCTGACTCACTCCCCCATGAAAAGAAACCACATTTCTTTAAGGAAACTTTTTAGGTTCTGCCACTTAGCCCATCCCTCTGCCTAACCAACCCTTTTCTGTGGGTCTCCTTCCTTTCTTTGATTTATTTAGCTCGATATTTCATAATCCCCCTCATTTTTAACATGGATAACTTCACTCTGTGTCCCCTGCTCCTCAACTAGACATTGAGAGATTCCAGTGTATTCCTTCTCATGATCCTATACTCTACAGGTCTCTGGGGAAATGACATTGAACTCAGGCCACAGGGAACTTTTATAAAATGAGAAAGTCATGTTACACTGTGAATGCATGGAATTGGGAACATAAAGGTTAACAAAAATGTCTAGAAATAATTCATTATTAGGAGAAAAAAGTTACACCTGAAGTTAGTGTGTTAATCAAAGTTCTCTAAAGGAACAGAACTTATAAATTTGTAACTATCTATCTATAAATGATCTATAGGTGAAATGTCAATGAATATATGGTAGACAATAGATAGGTAGATACTACATAGATGATTTATAGATAGATTAGACAAATAGATGATAGATAGATAGATAGATAGATAGATAGATAGATAGATAAAAAAGGGATTTGTAAGAATGGTATGCCTGCTATGGTCCAGCTAGTCCAACACTAGCTATCTACCAACACAATGTCCACAAATCCAGTATATGGTCATTTCACAAGGCTGAATATCTCAGATAGTCTTCAGTGTACACCAGAATCCCAAAGAAGTAGTCTTTAACAGCAATGAAGGAATGGAGGTGTAGGCAAGAGCAAGCAGGAGCAGAACAAGCCTGACCAATACAGATGCAGATGCTATCAGCCAACCATCGGACTAAGTATGGAAACCCCAATGGGAGAGTTAGGGTAAGTACTGTAGGACCTAAAGGGGTTTGCAACCCCATAAGAAGAACAATAATATCGACCAACTAGACCCCCAGAGCTGCCAAGGACTAAACCACCAACCAAAGAGTACACATGGAGCGACCCATGGCTCCAGCTCCATAGCTATGCCTAGAGTGACTTAACTATCCTTCTTATGCTGTGATGTATTAAATGTTTTAGAATAATTGGCAATGTCCCATACGGGATGTTCTTTTAGTACATCTAAAAGTTCATTAAGTTCTAAAACTTAAACACAATAACCACTGATATTCTCTTAACTGATGGTACATTTCATAGTAAATAAATCAAGCAAAGAAAACACAAATATTTGTACAAACATTCTTAGCAAAATATTACAGGAATGTTTATGTCAACTATAATACTTACCTATAAAACTGATTAGATGCTTTCTTTAGCTGGTATTTATAACTATCTTTCTCTACTACCCATTCTGTATTTCTTCTACCTTCTGCAAGCACCTCAGCTGGTCTTGACTCTTACCTGGAGGTAAGAATACCATACTTTCATTCCTGAAGGTTGTGTGTCCTTTAGCATCTTGCCTGGATTAGGTTGTTACATTTTCCCATGAACTTTAATAATAGGACAAGGTAACACAAAGAGACACTGTGATAAATATCCTGTACTCCAGAAGTAAGCTTTCTTATCTCCATTGTGAAGAAGCAATCTAGTTTCTCATTGGTAATCTATATCAACACTTTACCTAATATCCTTTAGGTTTATGGGCAGTAGAATCCCAAAGTGGTCAGGGGAAGTCTGCTCAATAGAATGGTTGTTCTCTCCTGTCAGGCATGATCCCACTCTGGAACCAAAATTTTAGGCAAGTAGAACTTAAGGTTAAGTAAGGGAACAGGAAACAAAATATTTCTTAGTGTGGTACTTAGAGAGATCGTGAATAGAACTATTCCTTCTTCCTGCCTTGATTCCTGGACCTGTGAATTCTGGCTATGAAAAAAACTGTGCCAGGTATAGGACACTGATTCAAAGCATACACCATTTTCTGGAGAACCTGGCCTCAGCTCCCCAGGCTACTCTTACCAAATTAATTATATAGCTGTGTCATTAAAAGGCCAGTGCATCTTTACATCAAGAGAACTGATTCAGGATTGTGAGAAATTCAGTAGTAACAGTGGATTCTGTGTTTGTGGAGCCACTGTCACACTTCTCTGGCTATGAAGTAAGTTCCATAGTCAGAAGCAATGTTGTGTGGAAAACCAAGATGGTGGATAAGACATTCTGCAAGTGCATAGATGCTAGTTTTGGTAGAAGCATTACATGAAAGAAAGGCAAATCCATAACCAGGGTAAGTTTTTACTCCTATAAGGACAAAGCATTGTCCTTTACATGGAAGTGGTTCAGTGTAGGGAACTTGACATCAAGTTGCTGACTGGTCACCCCATGGGATGGTGTCATATCTGAGACTCAGTGTTTGTCTCTGCTGTTGGCAGATGTGGCATTCTGCAACAGCTGTAGACAAATCAGTCTGAATATAGTCAGTGTTGTCAGACCAATGCATTACCTCCATCTGTGCCACCACATCATGTTGCCTTTGGGCATTGAGAGGGATAGCTGAGAAAACAAGATAACTATCCACAGAATGGGTCATTTAATCTACTTGATTATTTAACTCCTTTCATGCTGAAGTTTCCTTTTGATGAGCAAGACTTTTTCCACTTAGAATGATCTATGCATTTCTTTCTATATATTCCTGATCTCTTTTTTGCCAATGTTCTATTCCATTCTTTTGAAGTCCATGACCATCTATCCAATCCATTGGCTAAAGCCGGTGAATCAGTGAGCATCTTCCCAACTGTCCATTTCTCCTTCCAAACAAAACATATGACCATGTACTACCCAAAGTTCTTTCCATTCTAAACATTTCTCTTCTCCAGTGTCTTTCAGGGTTTTCTCAAGGAGGGGCTGTAACACTGTGGCTGCCCATTTCTGGATGGTGCCTGCATTGCATGCAGTCATTGGTAACCCAGGCCCTACTCTTCTGTTCTTCAATAAATTGATCATAATACACACACCATGAGGCTATATGTGCATACTTGTCAGTAGACAGCATTTCAACAGGAGTAGAAACCATAGTCATTTGTGCAACTTTTTCATGTAACTTTCTTGTGCCTTCAGGAACTGCTTTGACCCAATCACATATACACTACTTCCAATTGCTTGCTGATGTGTACATCCTACTTCATGGGTTGGTAGGCCAGACTGATAGGTTCTGATGTACAGCTCAGGTAACATGTTAACTTAGTGCTCCATTGTCAAAAATTCAGTTTCCATTTAGATCCAATAGTGCTACCTCATAAATAGAGAATAGATTGTTAGAGCCTAGTTCCAAAATCCCAGAGGTTGTAGCTGCATATTCACAACATCTTTTAAAATTTAGATTTCATCTCTGCTACCCCAGACCCAAATGAGGAAGTAGCCCCTAGGGCCATATTGTCTTAATTCAGCTCCCAAAAGCTGGGCTTCTAGACCTGAAGGTTCTTGCCCCCAGCTGACTTCAACTGGTAATATAGAAGTGCTATAAAGCCAATGGCTAGACAGGGACATAGAATTGGGACTTTTTGATTGTACAGGAAAGGGACTGAGTGGGAAGGAGAGAGAGGAAGTGAATGCCATGACAAAGAAACAGAAAGATGAAATTTAAAAGCCTGATGGCATGTAATAATCTAGGAAAGTAGCCCTATGGGCCTCTTCCTTGTTTCAGTCTGGAGTATCAGAGATGATATACAGATTTAAAATATGTTGTCAGGAATACAGGAGGGGAGTGTTTGCTAGTCATGGGGAAGTTTAGAAGTGCCCAGCCATTGAGCTAGTGAAGTCATATCAAAATTAGCTGATGTGTGTGTGTGTGTGTGTGTGTGTGTCTGTCTGTCTGTCTGTCTGTCTGTCTGTCTCTCTGTCTCTCTGTCTGTCTTTCACTTGTGAACCCAGAGGTCATGCTCAGGTGCTGTACATGAGCTACCTACTGAGAACCAAAAAGCAGATTAACCAATTCACTTCTACAAGAGATCTTTTCTGTAATTAATTAATAGAGGCCTACCAAAAGTCTTCAAACAACAACCTATCTACCCCTGATACCTCAAATACTATTGGGTCTGATAGATGATACAATCTTAATGGTAGAACCGAATTCACATCAGCTTGGACCAGTTAAAGGGTCTTCTATTTAAGGCTCTACTCTAAGCTATTAACTTTCCTTGTCACTTGATATGTGGGCCAGAATAACACACCTAAGTGAGGAATGTATTCTCTCCTGAATAGGCACACTAAACCTTGTGCTTCTTTTATGGTACTTCATTTCATGCTCCACACCACTGAACTCTTAAACATTTCAGTAATGTAGAAGGCCCTCAAGTTTTGGTTGGATTTATTTCCTATCCATTAAAGTATATCTGTGTTACAAATAAATCCTAAGTGATTGCCAGTAATTGCTCGCATGGTCAAATCAGTATGATGTCATCAATATAGTGAACTATTATGATATTTTGTGGAAGAGACAAAGGATCAAGACCCTTTCTAACTATGCTATGACAAACAGATGGAGAGTTGACATATCCTTGAGGTAAAACTGTGAAGGTATATTGCTGGTCTTGCCAACTGAAAGCAAATTGCTTCTAGTGGCCATTATGGACAGACACCAAGAAAAGGGGATTTGTTAGATCAATAACTCCATGTTATGCATCAACATTTGTGTTAATCTGCTCAAGTAAGGACACTACATGTATTATAGGAGCTGCAATTGGAGTCACTACTTGATCGAATTTTTGATAGTCAACTGTCATTCTCTATGATCTGAAAAACTCTGACCACCCAGCCAGTGAAGAAAGTGAATGAGAGATGTTACAGTTACTATAACTTCTACATCTTTCAAGTCTTTGATGGTTTCACTAAATTCTGAAGGTCTTTCAGGGACATGATTTGTTTCTGATTCACTATTTTACCTGGCAGAGGCGACTCTTCAGGCTTCTATTTGATTTAGCAGTTCTCAATCTGCAGGCCACAACCCATTGGCAAAACTTTTATTTCCAAAACTATTTAATTATAATTCATAACTGTAGCAAACTTATAGTTATGAATTAACAAAAAATTTTATTCTTGGAAGTCACCACAACATGAGGAACTAAATTAAAAGGTCACAGCATATAACTCACTACACTGGGGATATAGAACCTAAAGAGGCCACCTCCCATAACTAGATAGGAACCCAAGTAGAGCTATAGAGACCCCAACCCACCCACAAAACTTTTAACCCTGAAGTTACCCTGTTTACAAGAAATATAGGTACAAGGGATGGAGCAGATACTGAGGAATGGCCAGCGGATAACTGGCCCAACTTGAGACCCATCCCATGCACAAGCACCAATTTCTAACACTATTAATGATGCTCTGTTGAGCTTGCAGATGAGAGCATGTTGTCCTGCATGCAGCATCTGACTCAGACAGATGGAGGGTGCCACAGCCAAACACTGAATGGAGGTTGTGGACTCTTATGAAAGAATAGAAGAAAGAATTATGGGCTCCTAAGTGGATAGGAACTCCATAGGAAGACTAACAGAATCTACTAACTTGAACCCTTGAGACTCAGGATATGAACCACTGAAGAACATATAGGGGTGGGATCTAAGCTTCTCCTCACATATGCAGCAGATGTGCAGATTGGTCTTCATGTGGGTTGTAAACAACCGAAGTGGGGCTATCCCAAAAACTGTTGCCTCTCTGTGGAATATATTCTACTAGCTGGGCTGCCTTTTCAGGACTCAATGGGAGAGGAAGCACCTAGCCTCACAGAGACTTGAAGTTCTGGGGGGTGGATACTCAGGGTGGGACACCTGCTCAAAGGAGAATGGGATCAGGAAGAGAATTGTAGAAGGGAGCAGGCAGTGTCTGTGATGTAAAGTGAATTTAAAAAAAAAAACAATCACAGCATTCAGAAAGTGGAGAACAACTGATTTAGCATCCACAAACATAATAACCCCCAATCTGCAGGTCAGAGACGCAGTGTAAGAATTCTGCCAACTTCTAGGTATATCTATCCCAATTATACATTTTGGGATTAGAAATACCACAAAATTAATTCAGGGACCCACTACTGTGAGACAGACTTCATCCAAAACTCCATTAATCACATGATCTTCCTCAAGTCTCCTCTTTAACTGGAAAATTAGAATGTTTCTGAAGTCTCCTGAAATCTGCATCAATTCAGAACCAGTATCCAAGAGACAGTGGACAGCCCAGTTGTTTCCTGTTCCTCACTATACAGTTACTCTTGAAAAAAGCTTTAAGTCACTGTAGGGTCATACTGGAGAAAGATTAACATTAAAATTCATACCCAGGTCCTTCCACAAGGGAATCTTGCCTTCCTTTCATTCCAGAGTTCTGGGTTTGAACCTGCTCCAGTCTGGAATTAGTTCATAATCTAAATTTCCTATTTTCCATGATTCAGTGTCGCATTTCTTTTATTTGCTTGAGAATTTGCCCACTGATTTGGGTCAGGCAAAAATGTAGTAGGCGTCTTAGCTATTTCATGCTTGAAAATACCATGATTGATTAGGCTGTACCAAAACGTTTTTGTTCAGTTGTTGAATCAATAGTTGTTCAGTTGATGAATCTGTATATGCAGGATTCCTGAAAACACAATCCGGACACAGTGGAAGAATGGAGTTGTAAGCAAGTGGAGAGCAGGCAGACAAAGACAGA
This sequence comes from Apodemus agrarius, assembly GCA_964023405.1. Lineage (NCBI taxonomy): Eukaryota > Metazoa > Chordata > Mammalia > Rodentia > Muridae > Apodemus > Apodemus agrarius. The sequence continues at coordinate 73,984,853 of OZ030020.1, read as the reverse complement.
GCTTTCTTCCTCCAAGTCCCTTCTATAGACTGCTATCAGAGGGTGTGGCCCAGATTAATGGTGGTTCTTTCCAGTAGAAAACATCTGTATGAAAGGCAAATCTTCCCATCTCAAAAGGTAAGTATTAAAAGTGGATCTTCCCATTTTAAATGACTTTAAAAAATCCCCACAAGTCTATCTAACCACCTGGCTCTTAATTAGTTCCAGATTCAGTCAAGTTGACAGCCAAGAATAGTCATCACAGTTACTGAACAGTCCAAGTTTTATGGTCTGAGAAGAGTGATATTAGTGTACATAAAATGTAGGATCTGTATATTACCATATAGTATATGAAAAAGATTGGTATTTTCTTACTGGATAGTAGGTTTGAGAGTTACTTCAAAGATGCTTATATTACTCAAAATGTTTTAAATCTCTTCTTTAAAGTTGTCATTTGAGGTAGTTAAGGTTGTCACTGTATAGTCACATCTTACACTTATCAGAAGAGGCATTATCCAGCTCTCAGACACTCATTTCAGATTTAATCTGAAATGTCTAAGAAGGCAGAAACCATGTCTGTCTTGCTCCTTGCTCTTGGTATATTGGATGCCACCTATTAAGCACCTAACAATTATTTGTTCAAAGAGTTGCTTAAAAAAGTTCAGGCCCAACTTAGAGGATGATGATTGCCACGATTGATAGGGAAAGGCTCATAGGAAACTTTCCAAAATGAATTTCCTAAATAAAATTATTTTTGAACTGTAATGCTGCTTTTGGAATAAGCTCAAGGTTCTTAATTAGAAGAGGCAACATTCATTGTATTTACATGCCTGTCTTCTGGCTGACCTGTTTATATTGTTGAACTTATTTTTATCTCACCTTTCAGAAAATTCAAGCAGAGTAAAACAACAAGCACAACAAAAGAGAAACTCATAATAACAATAATTTAACAAAAACACATTGCTCTAGTAATATGTCAGATATATACAGAAGAAAAAAGCCCAGGGGTGCATCCCTTACGTGTAGTTAGTTACAGAGTGACAGGAAGTATCAGGAAATAGAGAACAAATGGAACTCACCCAGCCTTAAGCACATGTCTGCATGCCGTCTGGCCCCATGTTCCCTGTTGAGTAAAAGAGATACTTACAGATAGAAAGAATGCAGTCAGAAGGAAACATTCTGGGGTAACTAGGGTAACAAGATTCCCAGATTGATATGTGCACAAGAAGCGGGACTCTTGCTGGTGTCCTGATAACCACATCATCATAAAGTCCCTTTCAAGGTTCCATGTGTTTTTCTGCAAAAGGGCCTTTCCACAGCACTGATATTTTCTTTTGCTTAAACATAAAAGAAAGAACAGATCATAGAGAAAGACACACAGATTATAAGACAAAACTCTCCCTCTTTTCTGAACATGAATTATTCTAAGGTGAGTTTATAGATAATGGCCACAAGTAGTTTTAAGTTACATTAGGCACACACCTAAAAAAAGAAAAAACTCAAACCAGTGCATATCACACAAACACAAACATTTCTTTCATTTGTTTGATTACTTTCAATCTAAAAATCTCTTGGCCAGAAAAGGATGATTTTGTTCATGCTAGTAATCACACTGAATTCATGCTGGCACTCATAACTAGCCAGAGAATATTCTTACTTGTTCCATTCACTGCCCTCTGAAATGTTAATCTAAAGAAATTCAAGTAGGTTTAGCTAAAACCATGTCAAAATGTGGGACATCAAAAAGTATTAAGAAATAGTAGGCAATGTTAGGCTTGCCACCAGGCCACTATCTTACCCATGTGGGATCACTCTAATTTAACAATATTCAGACTGTAGGCACCATTTATGTGATGTGAAATCAACACACAAAAATAGAACTTGGATATAGAGGTAGTGCTTATTTATTTTTTTAAAAAGAAGATAAGTATTGTAACGAAGAAAAGAGGCTTAACTGAACTTTGAAGTAGGTAGATTTTTCAGCTGAATTCTTTAGGTAAGATAGTAACAGTAAAGACAGTGTTCAATAACCATTTGCAAGATATTTATAGTCCGACATCATTAAAGTACCATCTGAAGGCCTGTGTCTGTGGCTGATTCTACTATAATCTCACATGCACCTAAACTAAATTTCAAAATTATAAACCAGATTCTATAACTATAAAAATAAAATGTTCTTAAACACATTTTAATTCTATGTATATGTGTACAGGTGTATGTGAGAGAGAGTGGCAGAGACAGAGAGACAAAGACAGAGACAGCAAGATTGTGGAAGTTGAGTGCTGTCTCTGGAGTTCATGAGAATGCATTGGATTCCCATAAGCTTGAGTCCCAGGTGATAGTCAGGTGTCTGAGAATGGTGCTAAGATCCAAACTGCATCACCGTTCTTAACTGCTGAGCCGTGTCTCTAGCCCCAAATTTCTTTTATGTCCTCCAGGTTGCGTCTAGGTCAAAGTCTGATTTATAAGCTCAGAATTCAGAGTGTTTTAATGGGCTGGTCCTGATTTGTTCAGCCACGCCTTCCCAGACCTTCCATGGCCTGGACTTAGTTCATCCCTTTGGAGACTCTCTAGAATCTAGCTTCAATCCCATTTCTCACATCACTTCTCTCTCTGCAGAAGTATATTTCTACTTGCAAGAAAGCTGCCTATTCTTCAAGACATGAGCTCATCTCTTTGAAGTTTGGGTATGTGGACACAGTTACAGCTACTTGAAACTGTAGAACCTATATTCTATTCAATCAATTTTTATTTTGCTGTTTTATGTTGACAGTGTTTTGACCACACTGATATAATAACACTGAGATTTATTCTCAAAGGGACCAAGTGCACATATTCATACTCCAAAAGTATACATATTTAAGGTACTTGTCAAAACTGCTGTAACAAAATACCTTAAAATGTGCAGATAAAACAGAAAACATATTTTCTCACAGACCTGGAGGCTTGAGAATCCATCCTCAAGATTCCACATAATACTGTATTAGGTGAGGGTGGCATTTCTGGCGTGCTGAAGTAAAAGACGGAACTTAAGAAACAAACAAAATAACTTCTGTTAGCAGCAAAAATCCATATATTTGAAGAATCATTTTAATTTCATGTCTTTCTGACTATAAATATTTAGTTTCAACAAAAAAATGTTGTTTTGTAAGTTTGTCTTCTCTTTATCCTTGCATGATTTTGCCTGCTGGGCAAAACCCCTTTCTTCTTCTGTGATGTCACATTTTACAAAGGTATGACCCGCTCAATGCAAGACATTTTAGGATTTTATCAACTTAATTATTTCCTTAAATTCCCCATCTCAAATGCAGCCACACCAGATGTTGGGGCTTCAAAACCTGAGTTTTGAGGGCACATTATTATTTCATCCATAATAACGAAGCAGTGCTCTGCTGCCTGTGTTACTAAAGTGCACATGGAGGAAGGCTGAATAAGGAAAACGGGTTAATTCCATTACCAAAATTACTCAGGTAGAATGCAGCATGTGCAAGTCCCTATCATATAAATACATTCATTTCTTTAAGGAATATGCTACATAGAAATTCAAATAAAATGGGGGACAAGTAAGTGATTCTAATAATATGGAGGGACCAGAAAACAGGTTCAAAATTGGCTTCCACCATGCACCATTGTTGTGATGGTAAGGCAAGGTGCTCAACACTCTGAGTTTTTGGTTTCATATGCTAAGGCACTGTGGTATGAATAACAGAAGAGTTAAGGAAGGTAAGAGGGGATACTTACACTTTGGATATGGTAACCCCACAAACACAAAGATGGGTGAGGAAGAGCCCGTTCATGAAAGTCCTGTGACAAGTCCAAAATCCTTCATTTCTTCCCCATTGGAAAAGACAACTTTTCTTCAGAGAATTTCCTCCCTATAAGGGAGGCCCTAGTGCATTAACCAGTTCTGCAGACCTATTTATCATAACTCTTGGACACTGATGTTTTATCCTGGGGCCCCACCGGGAAATGCTGAATTCCTGGTTATTTTTCGTTTTCTTTCTTTCGTGAGAGCCAGCAGAGTTCAGTCCTGAATCATAAAGAAGTTGCAGCAAGTGCAGAGTGAGAAAGTCTGTGCACGTGAATAGCTCGTGGGTTGCTTGAAAACTTCATGAACTCATGCTGGGACACTGAGCATCTAAGCTGTGAAAGCTTGGGTGGGAATGACCAAGTGGGAATTGAACATGAAGGCCACTATACAGTGAGAGTTCTTATAGAAGATCTCCAAAATAGCTCACTGGGTACTATCAGCAAACAGACTTGTCTGCCAACCAGGAAGACATCAGCTTGTTGTCAGCACTAGGGGAAAACTGACCTCCACCGACTGCCAATTACTGCTTCACCATCCAACAAGGGATGAACAGGTCACACTCCCAGATCGCATAAAAGTGGGTTGTGTTTGTAGAGTTCATGGCAACAAATGGAGACCAGGTGGAGCTACATAGGAAAAACAAGAAAAATGGCTCCTCACCAGAAACCAGAGAAGAACAGGAGAGGACAGATTCAGACACCCCAGGCTCCCAAATCCCCTGTTGTGAAGTGTGTGTGTGTGTGTGTGTGTGTGTGTGTGTACACTATTTTTGCAAAGCTTCACTTCATACTGAATTGACAATGTTCTTAATTCTTATATTTTAACGAAAAGAATAAAAGGAAGGAGAGAAAAGATTATGTGAACTATCACTCTAATGACTAAATTCTCATCATTTAATGTATCAAAAAGCAAGAAAACATCCCTGTTCAAGAAATAGTCATAGAACACATAAAGTGAACCAGATTTTAGAAGCTTTCTGAACTGACACATGTAGCATTTACTACATTACTTATGTTTTAAAATACAAAAGTGGCAATACATTACAAATATACACCTAAGTTACTAGCAAAAGATCATGGACCAGGCAGACAGAGGAAACCCTGGCTTCAGGAAGCTCATCTGCTTCTCAGGAATAGGGAATGCTTTCAAATCTCTTAAATATCTTCCTCCCAGCTCTTCGCACAAACAGAGGTGTTTTTTTTCTTCTTAATCATGTACCTTTTAAGATTCATAATTTAGGATGAGCAAAAGGCTCCACAGGAGGTGGGGATGAATTAAAAACCATAAAATTGATGCTCTCACTCTGATTGACATACCAGTGGTTCAGCATCATTTCCTGTTTGTCAGGAATGAAAGGTGTTCATGCTCTGTAATAATACCTAATAATGTTTTGGAAAGACAAACTGCCGTCTGACTACATTTTAGCAGGATGGAAATTTCTTTTCTTCTGTCAGCACGGAAATCAGAAGCGAGAGTATAAATTACAACCCTATATAAAGGATGACCTAGATACTTAATAGCTGCAGCTATTCCAGTCCACTACATGGACCTCCCCAGGTCTCCAATGCCATATTCCAGCATGCGTGAAATCACCATTATAACTTCAGACTAATTCCAGGAAGTGTCCAGGGAGCCCGATGTCCAGGAATGCCGTAATGAACTGCAGAGCACGACGAGCCTTTGCTCCCCATAGCTGCCTCATCACTTCAGCCAAACACCGACTTAGAGCTCCGTCTCAGTCGACAGTTTACTTTTGTGCAGTGTAGTAAAGAGTGTCTTGTGCATAGTGACCAGGAGCCCTGAATCACCGCTGTGGCCATGGCCCCGATTATATAACGATGGGCAAGCCATTTGACTTACCGTGTCTCCATGTCAGCACAGAAAACCACTGGACACCTATCTTGACTATTTAGATGATTGTTTAAAATTAAACATGAAATGCTATTTTTTAGAACAGTATATATCCTGATTCTAACTGTGGATTTAAATTAGTTAAATAAAAGACTTGAAAAACATTTAAAGTCATGTCTTCTAGGAGAAAACTTTGGCAAAATAATGAACAATCAGAGGCCTCATACCTACACCTATGTAACATGGTAACATGGGGGGAGGGGAACAGCCACAGATCTATTCAGGGCCATTCAATAACTATCCTTACAGGGAAATTTTAGCCCAAGGCACATCCATCCACACATGATCCTGCAATTACCATTATATTCCTACTGAGCATCACATTTCAGGTACCATTTAGTGTTAAAATTTGGAGTGAAGGTAGAGCAAGGGTAAAAGAAATCTATCTGAAATTTCTAGGAAGATAACAACAGGAGTTTTAGGGTTAAATGTTTTAAAGATTATAATTTTGCATTTTAATGTCTAAGATTCTGTAATTTCTGTAGAGTATTTTAAGAAAATAAGAGCAAATGTCTGTGCTATAACCACTCAATAATCCAAGAGTTGGGCTCTAGAGAGGGGGCCTTTCTTCATCTCTGCCCTTATAAATATGGTTCTGGCTGACCTGGGAAGCCTCTGGAAATGTGACCCATAGGAAGATGCTGAAGTCTGGGCTCTTGTAGTAGCACTGTTGCAAAGGGATCAAAACTGCTTTGGAAAAATATGGACTGCTATTGTTTATTAAATCAGATAAAGGACTGAAGCAAAAACAGGTTTCCAACCTCTGGCTTAGGACTGTGCTCCGTGTGCCTTGACAATGTTAATTTCCTTCTATTATTTTTTTAGGACTATCTTTGGTAAAAGAACAAAAGAACGGGATTTTCTTCAAAGTTTCTACTAATAAGATCTGCTCGCTGACACCCATGCTCACCTACATACCATAAATGATATCAGAAAGTGCTCCTTCGCACTGCACCCAAATGGGCCTGCAAGGCAGCTCCCTCAGGGCTTCAGGACATGGGAATCATGCTCTGATGTCATTTCACAAACAAAATCAAAAGCAGAATGTTCAGCACATGTTGGCATAACTCTTAAGTGGCAGTCTACAGGTCTCAAGAGTTTCTTTAGTTAAATTGATAAGCATGGTAAAGATAACACTAGCAAAAGGCCCTTGAATCTTATCTGATAAAATCTATGTAAGTCCTTCAGCAAAATACAATTCTGACTAGACAGGTGATTCAAGTCTTGGTGGTACTCAATGATAACATAAAGGTTAGGGTACATGTGGTCATACCCATGTGCTACATAAAGGTTAGGGTACATGTGGTCATACACATGTGTTACATAAAGGTTAGGGTAGGTGTGGTCGTACCCATGTGTTACATAAAGGTTAGGGTACATGTGGTTGTACCCATGTGTTGCCTTGTCCATGAAATGGGGTTATCACAATAAGGTTAGTTATTCAGGCCAATGGTTTTTATCAGAGGGATATAATTTGCATGACTATATACCTCATGGCAAGCCTCATGGCAAATATAGGTGCAAATATGCATAAATCATATTTCTATACTTGCTATAAAATTAGATTGGCATTAATTAAATGGCAGGAGAAGCAGTGAGAGCATTGTTTGGAGAGTAGCTTGTTCCAAGTTCTGATTATAACTTGTTTCCCAAAGAAGGAGCCACCCACAGCTTAGAAGGCAGAAGATCCTCGTCGCAGACTTGCTGCGAACAGCTCTGTTCATCTCAGTCCCTGCCAGACTTAGGGCCACACACCCGTCCAAGATGGTTAAAGGAGACAACTTTTTCTTTTTTTGGCTTTAGATTTCACAAGGGCGGTGTGATCTTGCCTCTGACTGACTTAAAACCTGCATGTAAAGCTGAGAACGGCTCTCCAATAACAATTCTCCTCATGCATCTGTCACCCCAACACTGAGCACATGCTATATGCTAGACATGAAAGGCTTTGTCTGATCCCACCCAGCTTCCCAATAACACCAGGAAGCAAATGCTATAAATGACCAAATTCATAGAAGGAGAAACAGGATGCAAACATTATCCTGGTTACAGTTATGGAGACTTGCAAGGCCAGACTTGGGTTCATCCTCCCCACCATAGGATGAATTCTAGCTCCAATTCTTCTCTTTATAGACTGGGTCTGGGACATTATAGGAAATGACCAAAATGGAACTGTTAATATCACTATAATACCAAGATTATTTCTAATAAGTCATAATTTTTATTTTTTCCCAGAATTTCTTGAGTGAGTCACTCCGAAGAAACATTTTCTAATGTAGTTACTGTATTGGATAGGACCTACTGCATAGATACCTCTGGACAGAATATACATCTGGGCTAGGACCAAAGTTAAATACTGAGTAATAAGCTTTCAATGCTAACCAAGCAAGGACAACTGACATCTTGGAGAACATGTCCCCAGTGACACACTCCTGCTCTTATTATCACCACTAATAAAGAATGAAGTATTAAAACAAGTTTTACATTTTATTTTCCTTAGTATTAGAGAGATCTAGCCAGAAAATAATAGATAATTTGTGTGGAAAGAAATAATTTAAATATAGGAATACAATAAGTGGAAGTTGAAGATGACAGAGAGATGTTTCCAACTTAACAGTGTCTTCCTTCCAGAGAACCCTTGACTATCAATTACCTTCAGAGACCTCTACAACCTGTCAATCATATCTGCATTAGCAGATAAATCCATGGAACATCCAGAGCACATCTGAATTGTACATATTATATGTAGTATATGGACATATTTTATATATGTACATATATGATATAATATCATTTAGTACTTGGCCTGAGACCTAGTCAGCATTTAAACATGCTTTCTAAATAAAGGGATGGCATTTTTAAAAAGTCAAGCCATTCCCACTATCAACTTAAACTCATCAGAGCTCACTATTGTGTAACAATTCCTACACAAGATTGCTGTGTTTTCCTCTTAGACAGCATCTCTGTCTGTATAGCTTGCTTGCATATTCTGGAATGGTTAAAATGAGATATCTAAAGACAAAGTGAAAAAAATTTCAAATTCCTCTAGAATAAGCTTAAATGTGGCCTTGATTGTAGCACGAGGAACAGACAGGTGGATATCTGGTTCCTTGGCTAACAGAGCCTCATGCTTAGACTGGCACCAGATACTGACACTGTACCAATGGAGGCTATGAATTTTGCAGAATTACCCTTTCAACAAGGGTAATTTCATCCTTTGGTAGCAGCTTTTGAGAAGGGTAATTCTGAGTTTCCTATTGTGACTGGCTCCAGGTGCCTTTCTGCAAATCAGGTGGCTGGTCTTGGATCTGAAGAGAAAAACCATTGTGGTTTCCTTTGGCCATACATACCACGGCCCTCACAGAGGTGGAAGATGTCTACTGGCAGGAAGAAAGCAGCTTGTATGATCTTGGCTTTGGGCTTGACATAATATTAATCTTTTCTCTGAAACCATTGCACAAAGTCTTGTTGGTCTAACTTGAGAAAGGGAATACATAATTCTTTTACATAAAAATGTATGAAGCCCCCAATACAAATTTACTTAGAGTGGAAAATTGGCTAAATAATATTGTTTTGTGTTCTGTTTTTGAGATTATCATTTTTCATTCAGTAGAAACATTTACAAGTTGGCTACTCATAATTGTTATCCCCAACAGAAGCTTGCCCCGCATTATTGTAGGTAGTTGTCAACTTAGAGAGACAAATGGAAGGTGAAACTCTGCCTTCATTTTGTTTGTCAAACTGGATACTCTAGCAAGAACTTGCCATCAGCTGTAAAAACTGTTTATTTTCTTGTTCATATAAACTAAAACTTTCTTGGTCCAGCTGTACCTTCCTGCATGACATCTAAGTTTCATTTGGTCTACTTTTGACTTCATTTTTCCTTTTCGAGTTACCACTGATCAGCTAAATATCCTTTCTGTTTCAAAACAATGCCAGAACACATGGGTAAAAGGCACATGATTTCTCCAAGGTCAACATTTCCCCTAGGGATGGTTCTGTGGGCACACAGAAACAAACAATGTAACACCTACAGATATCCTGTCCCAGTCCCTTTTTATAGTACAAGGTAGCTGGGTTAAGGACAAAACAAATAGAATGAGAATTTAATGAGAAAACTAGGTGTAATTTTTATTATGACATGTGAACTAAACAGTACTATTTTATTATGACACATGAACAGCCAAAAATCTTTCCATAGGGACTGGGCAGTACTTTTGCCACTGTGACATATTGGAAACATGGTGCTTCATTTTTGGCTTACCAAAAAGCTGTAGCTTTTCCTACCACTGTCCTTCGTCAATAAACAGTGACTATTTCACTGTTACAAGGCTGCTGGTTTGTTAGCTTTTAAAACATACTGTTAATCATGATTAAATGATACTTTTGAAAAGCACCTACTATCTGCAAGAAAAAAATAAAATCCACACAGCTGTAAAAATGTTCAGAAGATTTAAAAATAAAAACGTGAATGAATTTTGAAACTGTAGCAGTGAATAATTATATTTATGAATTCCATTTTATGTGAATTTTCATGTCTTTAAGGAAAAATCAATTGGAGTCTATTTTAAATATATACCAGGTTAAATGCATAAAAATCAAACTAGAATTATCTATCTGTTTATTTTAATTGTGGTAACCCTGAAGAATTACTTGATATAGCCAGGAATGCTACTCCTGTGACCTACTGCTCCATGGAACTGGACTGGGACTCAGGGTCCCCCAGGAGGTGATGAAGGCTGAATAAGGTCATTAGGTCAAACACTGATTTAATAATCCTGGGAACCTCATTAGATCTCAGAACCTTCTCTCTACTACAGGAGAATGCAAGGAGGTGACCCAGTAAACGAGTGAGTCCTCATCAGAACCCAACAACCCGACCTCTAAACTGTAAGAAACAAATTACGACCGAGTAGTTAGTGTATCAGCCCATCCAGAGGATACAGTCCTTTAGGTAACATCATTAGAATAAGAATAGGAAATTTAAAGAAATAATATTTTATAAAAATTTTAGATTCATTATGATTTTATATATAAGACCAATGGGATATTTTAAATTATATTATTTTGCTAATTTTTAATACACAGTTTAAGAAAAGTTGGTATATACTGCAAGCATGGCTATAAATGAAATATTCTCATCATTTTATAAGTTCTCATATTCTTGCCACTCTAGAAATTTAGTTTCACTACCTAATGGTTACTGACAAGAGGTTCTGTTAAGAAATGTTATTTGATTTTTTTATTAATAGAAAAGTTTAAATCATTCTTAATTGTCTTTCCTTGACTTGTCTTCAACTCTGATCAAAAGAGAAGCAAATATTTTCTGAGAACATTTGACCAGCCATATATACAATTCGAATGAACATTCTCTGTTTCTCCTCTCCCTTCTGTGAGAGTGTCAACTTGTGTTTTCCTCTATAAACCAGGGAAAATATTTCACCAATTCAAGTGTAGGAACTCCCAAACTTCCAAAAGTTTGATGTCATTGAAATTCTGGTATCTCTCATATCTCCAATGGTGCAGGGAAGAGAAAAAAATCTCTAATCTGATTTTTTTTCTGGTGCCATTTCAAAAGAATTATTTTGAAGAGAGAATGTAACTTGAAATTCAGACAAATTTGTTTTAAATCCTAGTACTATCATCTATTAGCTATGTTTACTAAAAATTTAGTCTCAGTTCCCTAATTAAGTAATGTTCGTGAATTTAGCCACATCCAAACACATGGAAAAGGCAGGAAAGGAAGACTACGTAAGGGTTAATGCACATTAGAGGTGAAAATCTCTTGATGAATGTAGCAGATGACTAACTGCTTGACTGTAGTTCTATCAGTGTAGACTACATTTCCCAGCATGCTTTGTAGTGACAATTTTAACCATATTGTAGGAATTCATATCACTTCTACCCATGACACAAAATCCATTACACTATCATTTTTACTCTGTTTAACAACTATATAGACAACAATCCACAGAAGGACCTCAAAGGAGGTTCTAAAAGAATCAATTTCAAAATATTAGAAATGGGATTCCAGAATGGAAATCTGCCTAACACACTAATAGTGATATAACCAGAAGATAACAAATTTTTAAGAGTAAAGTGACCAAGAGTTTAGAGCTTTTCTTTCATATAAACTGGTTTTCAACTACCTACTAGTAAGGCGTTTCATGATTTAGAGAATGTGAGAACTGATGTGACCAGTCATCAAGTAGAAACGTTAACATTTGTGCTCATATGATGCTAATTGATAAACATTAATCGGAGGGTCCTCAGACCTCTGCCTTTCCTTTTCCATAGTCCCTTTCTCATGTCCAGCTGGGGCGAATGCCACTAGATCTTGGGGCCCAGTAATTACAAAGACACTTGCCATTAAGCTCTCCACAGGGTCCTGACAATAGGAAACCGTTGCCCAGAGGGAGGGATGCGTCACAGAAGAGAAGGTGGAAAGTATTTTGCTTTAATAAGAAAGTGCTTGGGGGAGCACAACAGAGGAGCGGTAACATGCCACCTACACAGGACGTCCTGGTTACCTAGGCTGTCAGCAACCCAGTGGGAAGTCAGCAGGATGGAGCAAAAAGCAGAGGAGGAATCAGCCTGCGGCAGCCAGACACGCCCACAGTTACTGGGGCAGGCGGAATTTAAAGGAGCCTGGGTTTTAGTGCCCATTTCTCCCCTTCCTCCTTTCTTTTTTTATGTTGAACTTCCCTCATTAAAAGCATCCTAACTTTCTAACTAATGCCTTTGAGTGGCACGATGATTTTACAGTTCTCTGTTAAGGAGAATATTGGAATTGCACAGCGGCTGGGCGGCCTGCCGAGAGCCTCTCTGTCCATCCTCCAGTGAACTGCATGATAATCCTGTTAACCTTCCTAACAGGAGGTCATTAAACAATTCTGAAAGCTGTTTCCTCTCACATCAGAGCTGCATGCAGAATCAGAGCTTTTGAATGGAAGCCAGTCCGCAGCACAGACTTAAATAGCAGCTCTTCACACGGTCCTTATGGTCTTCCTGTATTTCTTGGTCTTTGTATTTTCCCCTCAGTTTTCGATATCCCCTATGTTTTTAGTCTTTTCCTGGTTTTGTCTTCTAGCATGGTTTCTTTTAACAGCACGTTTCCTCTTTTCCATTCCTTTTCAATGCATTGTCAATCTCTCATGCCATGGCTGTTCCATGTATTCAGCGGAGTATCTTCCTGCGCCTCCGTCTCCGTAGAGTCTATGCAGTTGGCCTTTAGTCCCCACTGGTGTTTAGTTACTTTCAAGAACCACCTGCTTCTGCTAACTTGTCTCTGCATTTCATTCAAAATCTTTTTCATTTCCAAGAACATCTTACCACCCTGCTTTCTTCCCTCATTCTTCTTTTCTTCCCCCCTTTCTTGCTTTATTTCATTTTATTTTTTAATTATGCTAACAGCCATATGATGTCAGAATTCTGCCTGAATACATTTATAACAAGCAAGTTCCCCATTTTTATCTCCTGATCTTTCAGTCCTTTCATTCAGCTTGAAACCTCAATTCCCTTTGGCTTCCTAGAAGCATTAACTTTTACCTCCAGGACAGAGAGAGCTCAAATTTTTAACCACACTTGAAAAAATGGGCAAAAACTGAAATATGCTTCTGGTAGTTTGACTCACACAAAATGGAGTCCCAGTCTCTGGGGAAGACTCTGTAATGAGACCCTCGCATTGAATTAGCAATTCAAGTATCGAGAAATTTGGTTTTCAGGAGTGTCAGGGTTGGAACTTGACATTTTTTAAGAAATGTCTTTGCAAAACAGGGGCCTAGTTATTATTGGATGAAGGACACTGATTTAATCTCCAGGGGTGGCTGAACCCAATGTCTGGGGTTCTTCCAAACATTTAAAGTCGTTTTCCAAATGTTTTTGATGCAGCACAACCCAAAAAGATTTTGGCAAGTGTGTTTCCCCTCATTTTAAAGCCCATGCGTATTTCAAGGGAAATGCAATCCATATGTCTTTGATTCGTTTACACTTAAATCATCTAAATGCCATTGTGTAAGAGCTATTTGATGTACAAGAAGCCTGCAAGTCTGTTTTATAAGCCTTTTTAAGCCTTTTCTTTGAATCAGAAAGTCGTGTTTTGCCGGCCCTAAACAGAACTTGAACTGAGAAAGGCTCAAGTTCACGTCTACACTGAAAACCCGCAAAGTTGTGCTCGGCTTCTGTACTTAGCAATATGTCTCCCCGTGCCTGGAGCTCACAGGCACCCAGCATTTCTCCTCTGTCTCACATGTAGTGAGAACAGGGTAAATCAATTTTTGAATCGCATTTTACTTGTAAAATTCACATTTTGAACCTCAGTTATCTCCCAGGCACTGCCAGAAGTTAAAATAGCAACACTTGAAAATTAGGCTTTTGCTCTAAAAGGGCAAAACAGTCTATAAAGTACATAAATTACTGCTTCTGTACATTTATTTGTTTGACAGGTTTAAGATATAAGTGTGGCTTACATATGGATTTTCAGGATGCCAGATTGGATGCTCCGCGAGCTACAGTCACAAATGTAACCTCTTTTTTTAAGACTTATGTTTGGGAGAATAGAATTGGAACAATCTTGCTGTTCTGCACAAATCTAATTGCTGTGTCAAAACAGCAGTGGGGGTGAAGAATATTTGCATTTCCCCCATTCAGTGGCCATTTCTCCGGCTTCTCACATGCCTGCCTTAGTGGTCAAGAAGAAAGCTCACTGGGTGACTTGCTCCCCCCTCCCTTCTTGGAACTTTGAAAAGAATTAATGAATTACAAACTATTACTTCTGTGAGAAAACTTTGAAATCTGATGGAGAATCTGAAGGTACCTACGTGATTAACGCTGATTGCTGTGGACATGGAAACCTGTCTTGAGAACAGATACATCTTTCTCAACCAAAAGCATTAATTATCTTCAAATGTCTGATTTCTTTGTTTTTATTTAGACACATCTTCAAGGTTGCGATTTAGTAAGAAGGAAGAAGTAATGACGCTGTGATTGTATGTGGAGAAGCAATACTTTAAATTTGCATTTGAAGCTTAGGGGGTGGAGATGAAGTTAAAAAGAAAGAAAGAAATCCAGGTGAATCTAATTATTCCTTATGTGCTCTCTGTAGTTCACATACATGATAGACTATCATATTTGCGCAATCAAAAGGACTATGAAATTTAAGGTTGAAAAAAAGGATTTGGGCACTAAATCTAGCAAACAGTTAATTATGCTGAGATAATTAGATAGCTGAAAGTGTTGGATTTAGTTCTTTTCCATAGTTCATTTTCATTTACTACCAAGTCTGCATGCTTCTCTGCAGGCAGAAATTATTAGTATTCTATTCTTAGGAAGACTAGTGAAAGACTGACAAAGGATTACAACTTTCAAAAAAATGTGACAGAAACTTTCATGTTGACCTAGTCACATATTTTCTTTAAAAAAAAAAAGAAACAAGAATTTTTCTGTATTATAAATCCAACTTAACTTAAAAATCTATATTAAGGCAGAAAAATATTACATTAGGGGTTTAAAAGACAATCTCAGTTCAAGCACATTTTCTAGTATCAATTGAAAGCAAGGCAAAGAACTTGATTTATGATCTCCTGTTGTTTTATCAGAAGAAATCTACAAACTGGTTAGAAATGTGCAATGTTGGTAACATGGATTGGGGTTCAATAATCCGCATTTTACTGTATAATCCCATAGTACGGCTTACAGGCTTTAATTTGAGGTTAAGTGAACAAATTAACATGTAACAAAATCAGGCTCCAGGTCCCTCCTGACCTTGGTCCGTGGCTTCTCACCTTGTCCCCGTTACAGCTGACTCTCCCTAGAAGCATATGCCTTGCAGACTCTCACTGTCCATATGAGTAACTTGGTGACTATGGTCAGAATACAGGCTTCCTTTACCCATCCTTTACAGCTGATTGGACTGCTCTTTTGTTTTTTGTGGACCCAATATGTGTTTCAGATCTAAAGAAAACATCCAACCACAGCATCAGAATGGAATTGGAACTCCTGCTAACGACAAGTTTTATATTTCACCTTATGTTAAAGAGATCAAAAATTACAATTATTAGGTTCTCTTTGAATATACATTTAAATGCTACAAGTACACACTAACAATACGCCCAGTCATAGAGGCAACACATACATGTAGGTGTGAGCTTCAACCCATACATCTCTATGGTGATGTCACTGATTATGTATCTAGATAAAGTGTTTACTTCCAACTATCCTCAAGCTATACTTGTTGGGAGGTAGAGAAGAATATGCTTTCTGATAAACTGACAAATATTCTCTACAAAATTCCAATTGTTTATTAATCTAAATTTATGTATGAGTGGAATTAAATTCATGAATTATCTTAAAACTTCGCTTTGAGTTTTGAATTTAAAAGATGAACAAGTACACAAAATTCCTTCTTTAAAAGACTGTCATACATTTTCCAAAGTAACCTAGTTTTCCTAAATGCTGACATGAATTGATTGTTCAAATGATGATTGCAAATATAAATTGATAGGAAAATAGTACATCAATTTAGTTATATGATTCAATGCTGATAACAATGTTTTTCTCCTTAATTTTCTTTAAGCTAGTTCTAGAATAAAGACATAGTCATTTCTCAGATGCCATTCTTGTTTCTTGAATAAATTATTTCTGTTGCTCATATTTTATAACCATGCTAGTATGAAGTTTCAACCAATTTCTACTCATGTTTCCTACCTAAAAGTAGGCTCTAGTCCCCAAATTACTGGACTCTAAAGTTTCAAAATTTGAGGTGAGTTAGCAACATCCATTTTTTCCAGTCCTAGAATAATTACTGGCACTCAGGCAAAAATTTTTCAAACTCTCTGTTCTATCAACCATGTGCTGTGAAACTGTAAGGACATAGGAAAAGACCCCAAGATTCAGAAGCACACACCAGGCTGTGGTGGTATGTAGACAGTGGGAAGAAGTCCTCCCACCAAGTTCCATTCCTACCAGTCATCTATCAGTAGAAAGCATATGTGATTTTTTGGAGGACATGGAGAGTTGAGGTGAGAACTTTTCTGCCAAGGTAATATCAACCCCACTGGCAGCCTTACTGTCAAAGAGCTCCAAGCTTCAAAAACACTTTTGGGGTCTTTATAAGTTTTGCTATTATTTATCAGATTTTAGTTCAATGACATGGCATATGTTAAGCATTCAGATTGTAAAGACCTAAACCGGGCTTGTTTTGACATCAAAAGCTTTTTATAGGTGTACATTGAACATTTTCTCACCCCACCTCATACTGCCACCATTGAATTTCTTGTCCTCCCCCATCTAAAAATCTAGAAACCACACTATTGGGACTATTTTAAAGTAATTTGAACATGTATATGAAATTGATGTAGTGCTGCATCTGATATAAAGAGATTTTTAGTCACCATGGTGAAATGCCTGAGACAAAGGTGACTTGAAGGTGAACAGTTTACTCTGGCTCACCTTTTAGAGACAAGGGCAATTTGATGTCTCATGGCAACCAGGAGCAAAAGTAGGGACAAAACATACCTTACAAAGACATGACCTCAAGGGCCAGCTTCTTCCAAATGCCCAATTCTCAGCCAAGATTCTATGAGTTAGTGCTTTAATCCATTGAACCAGTGAATAATGCAATAATTTGAGGACAAAAATATTCAAAGCATCACAAAAGGAAGCAAGAAAATGTCTTGATGACATATATGTCTTTTTCTTCTTTTGTCTCCTTCCTTTTAAATTAATCTCAGGGCATAAAGACTAATTCCTAAATCATCATTACAAGACACAAAAGGGCCCTATCAAATCTTGATCTAATTTAAATCACACTTTCCCCCAATATCTCTACTTGTGTTACAGCTTCTTCAGCTCTCCCTGTCCCTTCTCTCTGCTTCCCAACCCTATATGATAAATAGTTTTGTCTTTTCATACACTCCACATTATTCTCTCAACCACAGGTTCCAACTTACAGATATGAGTTACTATGGACTCAAATTATGAGGGCTAATAAAACTTTCTTCTTTGTAAGTTTATCTCCTCAAGTATTTTCTATAGAAATCTATGGAACTGTGATGTATGCTGGTAAGACCATCACTTAAGAGTCGGAAGCAAAAGTATCACAAGCTTAAATCCATTATATAAATAATGATACTTCCCCAGAATCAAAAGTAGCAAATGAATCAGTTTCTCACAAAACACCTCACCCTTTCATTTGATATAGCTGACCTTTAGGTGATCGGCTCCCATAAGCAATGAGCATATCTTAGACCACACACACTTGCTCCTGCTTGAATGCTTATCATCATCCTGAATGCTATCATCCTAAGAATGAGTTCATGAGTTCCCTGGTCTGCCTCCATAGCCACCAACAACCACTTCAGTTCTAGTGAGCTTTCCACCATTCTTTACCCCATGTCTCTTCTCAACTTCCTTCCTCACATCCCCAGAAAACAAAGCTCATTCTGGACATGAGAAATTTAGGCCCTCTCTTTGAGTACACTCTTCTGCTTCCTGGAACCTTTCTTTATATCACCTCTTGTACCTGAACTAGTCCTTGGAACATTTCATGAGTCCATCCACCTCCTTAATTGCCTCAGTTAATTCACTATATAGACTCAAATAGTATCAGCCCTTTTGAACATATATCTTTTTTATCATATTTCATTATAGTTGGATTTATCATTTATCTACCCATTTGGCCCTGCATTTGAGTAATATAGATCTGCAGAGTCTTCTAAATATTTAAACTCTTAAATTTTCACCTCAGAACTGTTCTCAAATGTTGTATGTCTCTTCTATCATTCCCCACTCCCGTTACCTCAAATCTTGTCCTTGTGTTTGAACCATCTTTCCAACATCTATTCTTTTTCTCCATACTAAATATTAGGATCCCTTAGGGGAAATAAGTAGGTCTCAGTTTTACTAACTGAGCCATCCCACGAAGCTCCCCTGCTTATTTAAGAAGTCATCATAAAATATGTCCTCTTAAATCATTTGTTTTTTTCCCTCTAATCTCTTTTCACCTTATCACTGTGGAATATTTCTTAAATGTTGGAGACACCTTTTAAATTCTCCTGCCCTCATCATCAAATTATTTCTCCATAATCCATCAAGAGTTTAGCTGCTGTAGAATAAATCAGGTCCATTTATTTCAGTCCTTCACATGCTTTAATAGTAACCTGTTGGCATATAGCCATTCAAAACTGGGTTCCCGCACGACTGTTAATTTCTTTTCATGTAACATTTTTAAAATAATTTAAGCTCCAGAAATAATGATTTACTCATAGATAACTGTGTTTGCTTTATCATTTTTCCTAAAATGATAAATGAACAATTTTCCTTATTTTTGCTTTTCTTGGAGAATTAAAACCTTCTCTAATTAACACATTTTTTAAAAAATTCCTGTACAAACTTTACTGAATTCTTTGCTCTCTTCTAAACACCATTGAAATATCCGGGAAATGAAGTAGGCTTTTGAAAGACCATGACATTTAAGCTGTGAATGAGAACCTAATCAACCCAGACCAGGTGTACTGTTGGAGAAATATTGATTCCAACCTCAGTTATTGAAGGAACTGTTATACATGTGAACTGCTTTGGCATAAGGAACCATGTTAGTAGAATGAATGGATTGTTTCAGGTGTTATGTTTCTCCCAAGACTTCCAATCCAACATTATAACTTACCACAGTAGCATAACCAGGCAACATGTCCAATAACACTTTGATAAAGGAATAAGAATGATATGACAACTGGACATCACTGTTTAATCTTTTCTGTACAAATTTTTATAGGTAGTCTATAAAATATTCTGCTTATAAACACCCATAGACTCTATATCTTATTACTATACAAGAGCCATGGTAAAATAAACCATTTGTCAAAAGAAAAAGAAGAGTTAAAAGAGTTATAATAGCAATGCCAACAATTTCAGAGTGAGAATAAGGCAGATTCATAATTAATTTACTCTATATTTGTACCATACAAGCTAGGATCTGCTAACTATATGTATATACATAAGATATATAAATATACATATACCATACATGTAGAAACCATTTTATATGTGTGTGTAGAATCCAACCTTACACATAGTGAGAATAATAAAATATTCTCCTCATAAATAAGTAATAGAAGCCAGTCCTTCCTCCTCCCTGCCAATAACAGAGCTGTAAGTGATCACAATACACTAACTGGATTTATGAATTCATGTGTTCATTGCTAATGATCATGTACTCAATGGTGAATAAAGCATACAGTTTCGTCTGTAAGATTGAAATGCCAAGCCATAAATAATTATTTCAACAGTTAAGGACTATAGTAAAATTGAGCAGAGAGAGAATATATGTCTGTAAAAACCCACAATGAACTCATTGAAAAAATGTAAGCTATACTGGGAATTAGAGTAGACAACACAAGCAAGGCAAACAGATAAATGAAAAGCATTTTAAGCTTGATGAGCAGTAGTTTTCAGGAGAAAATGCTAGAAACAAATTTAAGGATAAGAGTGACCATTAGCATTGTCCAAGAGGACCTTGAGTGTTTTTTTATTTCACATGGCTTGTTTGATTTTTCGAGTGCGCCTTAGGATCAATTAGAAACGTGATTAATTCAGGTCAGTGAGCTGTCAGTTAAAGTGATATATGTCACTCCCTTGCTATAGCATCTGTTCATGGAGAATCCTCTCACATGCTTTCCAAACAGCGACAGGGAAGAACGTGGATGGTCCCATACCCTGGGCCTTTAAGTGGCTGCAGCAAACAAAGGGATTTCTGCTGAGATGAAAGTACTACATATAGTCTGTGAGAAATAAATCTTCGTCATGTTTAGAAAGATTTTACAGTGACTTATTGTCCCAGTTTGGCCTACGGCATACAAACAGGTAAAGAAACAGTGAGATATTCCATTTGATAGGCATATGTGACATATTAAATAAAGCAGTAATAAGTGTGAAGGGATAAACAAGTCAGTTTTCAGAGAAGCAAGAATTTCAGCTTAAAGCAAATAGAGTTTATTTGACAATAACAAAGCTGTTAAAAGCTTTCAAACAGGGAAATACTATGAACAGAATTGTGCGTTAGGAAAATTAATCAAGCAGGATACAGGATGCCTAGGAAGAAGAAAGACACTTAGAAGCCGGGAAACAAGCTATGCTATTGTGAAAAGTCTAGAAGTCGTGGTGCTTACACTAGGGTAGTAGCAGTAGGAACCAATTTGGCAGAATGAATGGAACAGTAATTTGCAGGTCTTGGCAACTGATGAGGCCCAAGGGACTTATAAATCATTCCAAGCTTTTGAGCCTGAATGATTGTTAAGATGGTGCCACAGCCAGTTAAATAGGAAGCAGAGAAAGACGAACAAATTTGAGAGGAAGAAGTGCAAATTTAGGTCAAGTATGATACCCAGCTGGTGGTGTTTGGTGGACCATTGGAAACAAACTAAATATAAATCTATGTCATTAAGGATATGAGAGATGGGAGAATTCAAAGACAGGGCTTTGGGTATACCTACCTTTAAATGGCAAACAGTAATTAATGATATCAAGCAAAGTGCACTTTCACTGACTCAAGACAAAGGGGAGCATGCATCAAGCAATATCAGTAACTATAGCACTTGATATAAAGATGAATTAAAATTCCATAGATAGATAGATAGATAGATAGATAGATAGATAGATAGATAGGTAGATAGATAGATAGATAGATAGATAGATAGATAGATAGATTGGTGGATGGATGGACAGACGGACGGGCAGACAGATGGAAACAGACACAGATACAGATACAGACATAGACATAAACATACACAGACATAGACATAGACATAGAGACAGAGACAGACAGAGACAGAGACAGATACATAGAGACATAGACAGAGACAGACATAGACATAGTACTTTTCAAGTGGTAACTACAGTAGAAAATCAGAATTAAAAAGGCAAATGTGAGTCATGTCAAATAGAGTCCAGTTTTTGTTTTGTATAATGGAAAGTTAGACTATGGTAAAACAAACCAAGTAAAGTGATGTGTAAGAAAATGGGATGCTTCTCAAAAATGATTAACATCAAACTTCAAAAGTATGCAAATAATGTGATTATACTTATTAAACATATAAGCAACATGGGGAAATACTTATGAATATATGTATTATATGTGCATCGTATTTGCAGATTATTTCTTTGTGGTAAGCCAGGTTGTGTGTATGTGTGTGTGTTTGTGTGTCTGTGTCTGTGCAATATTAATGGGGTATGTACTGAAAATTATGGTTATTATGTTGTTTATATTGCTGGAGGTATTGTCAAAGAGAATAGCAATAAAGTAGTCATCAGAATTGTTGCAGAAGGCAAATCAAGGTACAGAAATTACTTTTGTTTATTTGTTGCTTGATGATGTTTATCTTTCCATGCATGTGGGTATGCACATTCCACAGAACACATGTGAGGTCAAAGAACAACTTCCAGGAGTTATCTCTCTCCTTCAACCAGTGCTTTAACAGGCCATCTTACTATTCCACATAAATTGCTTTTAACACATGTGGCACACATTAGGTAATCCATAGGAAACTGCACACAGTGCCTCTGATAGCCATGTCTTTTGTTCATATTCTACTTTGCTTTGGTGGGAAGGGTAGTGAGTAGTCTGTCAGATAACACTGATCTTTTGAGAAGCTCTTCTCATGGCCAGCCACAAGTTTGTCGTCCAACTGCCCACACTTAAGTATAGTTTCTGTCATTACAAGACTCTAAATAGAATGGTTAGATATTTCATACCCCTCCAAAATATTTATATAAATTCAGTCACCAAGGTATGAATTAAACTGCTAAGTTCTTACTCTATGTGACAGGGATATAGAGTTTAGGGGACATGTCAATAACTAAAACTGACAATGTTTCTGTTCTCATAGAGGATGTGATTTTTATGCATAGTTAAATTAACAAATTGTATTAGGAGTTAATTTTCAAAGGGAAACCAGGAAAGGGGACATTTGAAATGTAAATAAAGAATATATCTAATAAAAAAGAGTTAAATAATTAACATATATATAATAAGCATCCACATAGTTTTGGACTGTGTATACTTCTTTACATTATCTCCTACATGATTCTTATCCTTGCTGAAATTACTTTTTTGTCTCTGTCATCAATTAGTTTTCTTCACCCTAAAGCATCATCAAAATGTGATTCATGTAGTCCAGGTAGCCTGATCAAAATGTGATTCATGTAGTCCAGGTAGCCTATAGAGCTGGGCCTTCCCACCTCAGTCTTCAGCGTGCTGGGATATCAAGTATGTCCTATCACACCTGAGTCTTCTGGGGTGTTTTTTAATCTAGAAAAATTGATACTTAAATGTACAGAATACAGAACTAGAGAACTTAAAACCAAATCATTAAAACATCCAAACATAGCACCCATAAAAAGAATGTGATCAAGCATTATTTTATAAATGTCACTGGGATCCTAACTACAAATTTTGCAAAACAGGATATATTAGGAGACAGAATGTCCAGGAAATCTCCAAATTAGCTAGAGTCGGTTCAAACATCAGATAAGCACCAAGCATGACTTTCTAGGAAATATACAAAGAATGGGTTATTCTAACTGGATGGACAAGCATTAACAACTTACTCACTGAAAGAGTTTTCACAAGGAAAGAATAAAGCTCCACAAAAGTTGGTGTATTTGGAATATATTTCACTGTTGATGTTCATCACTGAGAAATAGTGGTTGATTCAGGGACTTTCTAAAGAAATTAAGTTATAACATAGGAAACTGAGAGAAATAAAATATGCTAATAGGAAACCTCACTTTCTGAGAAGGGCAACAAGTGTCTCAAGCAAAGCTATTGATCAAGTGATTCAGGAAATGGTAAAATGATATAAAGTGTGTCTTGGAGGAAGACTAGTATATAAAACTGCTTGGTTTCCTTACTGATTCATTTTGTAGAGAGAATAGAAAATCATCTCAACTTCCATTCAGTGCGAGAAACTAAACATTATACAAACTAAGACATGAACTACATAATTGCAAAGCAGGAGGATGCTTGTTAGATACTTACTTAGACTTGGAGACAGTCTGTCCTCGTAGTACACTGAAACGAGCGAGCATTATTCTGTGACTGCGAACAATTGTGCTTCCCTTCTGTGCTGACTGAACTCTTTTTGTTTACAGCACACCTTTTTTTTTTTGAAATGTTTAGATAACTGATCTTCAAATCTCTTCACCCTTTGCCTAATTCAACAAAGTTCTGCCTTACAGGAATGCAACATATTTTATTCACTAGGATGTTTAACAAATCCATGAATAATTAAAAGTAATAAAATAAGGCCAATATTCTACTATATTTTATAATATCCTTCTTTAAAACCATGACTGCTGTAGGGTGATAACTTTAAATATTTGTTCTGTATTGTCACATTGTAGCTACAGAGATACTGAGCTACTGAGCTAAGTAAGTATTTAGCCTTAAATTTTTTGACTCAGGAAATAAAAGAGGAGGGAGATTGAGAGATGAGGGGTAGAGGAGTCACCTTCATTCCAAGAACAAATTATGTCCTCGACTCCCAACTGAGAAAGGCACCAAAATGGAGTCATTGTCTTCAATTACCCTATCGGAAAAGAACTTCCATCATATTTTTAAAGGGTTTACTTTTCTACCTCTTTTAGCAATGTGGAATGAGTGGTAAAATTTCATAAAATAAAGAATTATGTAATAAACAAAGTAAAAATCAGCAATAGTCCCACCTTTAAAGACTGTGATTCACCATAATGAGCACTTCCTACTATAGCATTACAGATATAGCACCATACAAGGTTATTTCCACCCTTGACCAGTGTTTTCTCCTTTATATCAATTATAATTGAGAAACAAATTACAAGGTTGTAATCTTTTCATTGCATCATGTTATGTAGACATGAATAATTTATTTCCCATTCTTCTTAATTTTTATCTATTCCATTATTTCGATTTCTAGTTCAGTAAAAATGTATTTCAATAAAATTTTGATTCTTAAGCTTAATCATTTGATTTTCTTGTTCATTTCCTTTTATGATA
Organism: Apodemus agrarius; assembly: GCA_964023405.1. NCBI lineage: Eukaryota > Metazoa > Chordata > Mammalia > Rodentia > Muridae > Apodemus > Apodemus agrarius. Next base: position 73,960,128 of record OZ030020.1, on the reverse strand, counting down.
AATTAGTATATATGTGTATGTTTGTGTGTAGTGTGTATAGTGTATGTGTATAGACACATACGCATATACACATATACATATCCAAGTAAATGGGCAAAAATCTTTATTATTTTTATTGCTTATCAAGAAGATTATCATTTAGACATTTTCCCTAATGTCTTTCACTTCACGGATTTTATATTTCCATTTTAACACTTTAGCATGTGTGTATGTTTTTTCTACCAATGTAGCATCGTACATTTATAGAAGCATTAGAACTTACTTAAGCCTATGCCTTATTGATAAATCTTGTTTTTCTTTTCCTCTGTTTTAAAGACACAATCAATACTTCAGAATAGAGCCTCATAAACCCTTTTATACTGCACACAAAAGTCAATAGAAGAAATTTTCGAGCTAATCTCTCAGTAAGCTTATGACCACACATATAAAGCCTTTACCCATATCAAATTCAAGTTACAATGCACTCAGATATATCTACATATAGACACATTTGAGAATATATAGAACAAAGATTGGTACAAGTGTTTAGACTGCACTAAGCAAAGCCACGGACAAAGATGGAAACAGCATGAGATTGATTTTTTACATTTGAAATAGTTTAAAATTTTGAAATTTGTGATTTTATTTCTACCTTTGCATGTCACTTATTCGGAAAGGGAAAATGTAAATGTTTGTCTTTTTACTAGCAAGAGTACAATCTGTAAATATTATTCAAGGAAAACAACTTGGTGCCAAATAATTAATCCAAGCCTGGTAATTCACTGCAATTGTAGTACTCAGATCTGTCCAAAGGCTTCCCAAATTCTTGAAAATGTGAACACTTGTTAACAGAGCTAGGTAAATGTCTGAAATACCAATTGCAACATAAACCAACATGCCAACATAAGCCATTCCATAGTGTTTAAAATCCCCAAACCTGTAAAGACATTCTAAGGAGCACTAAGCAGACTTTCTATAATCGCTGTCCCTGCCAGAGTATTTAACAACACAGTCCATGCCCCCAAAGCCAGGATACAACATTTTGAAAGTGATATTTATTGCATAGTTGAGAACACTCTGGCCAGATCACCAACTGTTTCCTACAATGTAGACAATATTCTTTCTAGGAAGAATGTCTTCTACACAATGATACGTCTCCTTTATTATTTTTTGAACAAACTAGTTTTCATACCTGCAGGGGGTAGTTAGAGGGTTGGACCTTTGACTGAAGCTTCTTCTTTATCTTCTGAGCATCCTCTCTTCAGCTCAGATGTGAAGAAATGTATGAGGAAGCTCCCTTTACCACTGCAAGGTCAGTACTAAATATCTAATAAATCTGCTGCTTTCTACCCTTGTTCCTGTGCTGAACCACGCAGCTCTATATTAGATAAAGCAAATGTGAGTGACAGCTGAGTATTGACTAAAGAAAAGTAGCTAGAGGAGAAAAAAAAGTTCCACAAAAAGAGACCAAAATGTATAAAACAGCTTATTATAATTTAAAATTGAAAAAATGTTCAAGTATAGAATATATATCTTCAAATAGATAAAAAGACATGCATCAAAGACAAAGGTCCTGAATGGTAGCACAATAGGCTAAGAAAACTCTGACAAGTTTCATTTGAGTGTTCCAGTGCAGTAACGCTTCCCGCAGGCAGCTTTGGGGAGGGCCTGGAAGGTGGAGTCTATATTCCATAGCTACAACTTTTAAAGTCCTGGGTGAGAAGAGAATTTGTCATTACCTCGGGAACGGTAGAGAATAGCTTGACAGCTGAGTAAATGTGTTGGCTTGCTGGCTTCACAGTAGTTAGCTCTATGTCATCAAAGTTTGTCCCCTACTGCATATCCGTGGAGCTGAGACCAAAACTGCTGGAGTGCTAATCAATCGTAGGCCCAATGAGCAGCCCTCGGGTATTTCTAGAGGACTTCCTGTGCAAACAGCACTGCTGATTGGAGAAAAAGACAGCATCTAACCATGTATACAACTTTATTATACATTGATAATAATCTTAAGTAGTATCCAATGTCCCAATGATGAATACATGAGTGTGGTAACAGTAAGGTCATATATACAACTTTACACTCATTTGTCCATGATATATTTGGGCAACTTCACTGAATTAAAGGCTAGTTTTTAAAAATGGGAAAATATTTCTTTAAATTTGTGCTATTCAAAATACATAGGGTATAAAGAAAGTTAAATTGAGCAATGAACATAGTGGAGCATGTGTCCTTATCACATGTAGGAGCATCTGCTGGGTATATGCCCAGGAGTGGTAGAGCTGGGTCAGCAGGTAGTACTGTGTCTAATTTTCTGAGGAATCACCAAACTGATTTCCAGAGTGGTTTTACCAGCCTGCAATCCCACCAATAATGGAGAAGTGTTCCTTTTTCCCCACATCCTCTCCAGCACCTGATGTCCCCTGAGTTTTTTATCTTAGCCATTCTGACTGGTATAAGGTGGAATCTCAGTGTTGTTTTGATTTGCATTTCCCTAATAACTAAGGATACTGAACATTTCTTTAGGTGCTTTAGAGCCATTTGAGTTTCCTCAGTTGAGAATTTCCTGTTTAACTCTGTACTCCATTTTTAATAGGGTTATATGACTCTCTGGAGACTAACTTCTAGAGTTCTTTGTATATATTGGATATTAGCCTTCTATTGGATGTAGGGTTAGTAAAGATCTTTTCCAGATTTGTTGGTTGCCATTTTGTCCTATTGACAGTGTCCTTTGCCTTACAGAAGCTTTGCAGCTTTATGAGGTCTCATTTGCCAATTCTTGTTCTTAGAGCATAAGCCATTGGTGTTCTGTTCAGGAACTTTTCTCCTGTGCCCATGTGTTCAAGATTCGTTCCCACTTTCTCCTCTATATACACAATGGAGTACTATTCAGCTTTTAAAAACAATGAATTTATGAAATTCTTAGGCAAATGGATAGAACTAGAAAGTGTCATCCTGAGCCAGGCAACCCAATCATAAAAGATCACACATGGTATACATTCACTAATGAGCAGAAGTTAGCCCAAAAGCTCAAAATAAACAATTTACAATTCACCCACCACAGGAAACTCAAGAAGAAGGAGAACTTAAGTAAGGGTGCTTTGGTTCCTCTAAAAAAGGGAACAAAATATTCACAGGAGCAATAAGAGAGACAATGTGTGGAGCAGGTGCTAAAGTAAAGGCCACCCAGAGACTGCCCTACCTGGGGATTCATCCTATAAACAGTCAACAAACCCCAACACTACTAAGGACAACAAGAAATGTATACCAAAAGGAGCATGCCATGGTTGTCTCCAGAGGGGCCCTGCCAGAGACTTACAAATACAGAGGCAGAGGCTAGCAACCAACTATTGGACTTGGCATGGAGTTCCCAATGGAGGAGCTGGAGGATGGTTCAGAAGAGCTGAAGGGGCTTATAGCCTCATGGGAAGAACCATGATTTCGGGCACCCAGATGCGCCAAAACTCCTAGCCCCAAGACTCCCAGGGACTGAACCCTCAACCAAGGGGCACACATGGTTCCACCCAAAAATGTGGCAGAGGAAGGCCTCATTGGGCATCAGTGGGAGGAATGGTCCTTGGTCAGATAAAGGCTCAACAGAGGCCCCCAACAAAGGGAAACCGAGGGGGGAAGGTGGGAGTGGGTCGGGTGGAGGGGCATATACATGGGGGCAGCGGGAGGGAGGAGGGGTTGGGGGTCTTTGGGGAGGGGGAAAATTGGGAAAGGTTTTACCATGGCAATGTAAATGAAGATGATATTCAACAAAAATTTTAAAAAAAGAAAGTTAAATTTAATCTGAGGGTTTAACATTTCCCCTATCCTTTATTCAAGATTATGAAGTTGGTAAACAGGAATTCAACCCCAGTTGTAACATAAGGTGATTTTTTTTTAATTTTCCCTACCATGTAAAATTAAATGATCAGATAGTTAAGAAAACATAAACAATAACAGGATATTACATCAATTTCTTCTGGATGGCACAAGAGAGGAGAGCAACTTCAAAAGCATCAGTAATACTAGGCTTTACTATTCTGTAAATTAGTCAGGAAATAATATCTTCACAATATCATATGTGCTTTAGACAGTTTGTTTCATTTTAATCTTGCATTCTTAAAATGTCTCAATAAAAACCTTTAACAACTAGATTATAAAACTACTAAATCCTAATAATTAAAGATGGTATGGCTCACTGCAAGATAGCTTTAAATATTTCTAAAGGCTGATCCCAAAAGATTTGTTTTCCAAATGTTTGTTTTCATTAGGCTGTTCTTTGCCTCCTTTGTTTATCAAAATGACAGTATTGATCATGATCAGTCATACGCAGACCCTTCTTATAGCTTAGTACTCTAAATGAAACTTAAAACTGAAATCTATTTAATTAGAAATAAATTTTAAAATAAAAAATCAATTAGGAACAGAGACTTAGATTTCAAAAGTGATATAATATGCTCAGAACTAATCTTCAAATTTGTCTTATATTGTCAATCTGAATAAGCCATATATTTATACTTGAAGTCCATGACTAGAGCGGCATAAAGATAAAGGAAATGTTTGTGATGATTCCAAGGGTGATTTCTGAGAATATTCTATAGTTTTTGCAGTTGAGGTGACTGCTCCCAAATCTGATTACACTGAAGAAGCGGGTATAAGATAGAAAAGGGAGATCTGTGTGTGTGCAAGGGTATGAAGAACACATTTACAATGTGGACAGCTCTATTCTCTCTCTGTTCACTCATCAGTACTACTAGAGACCTGTCCATATACTGTATGTATGTGTGTGTGTGTGTGTGTGTGTGTGTGTGTGTGTATGCATAAAGTGGCCTTGTTAATTTTTCTTCTCCCTTCAAATAGAACCGTTAGAAGTTAGTCTGTGATATATATATACATTGGCATTGTTTTTCTTCTCATACTTAAGCCTTTTGGAGTAAACAGGAATTTTTCCAATTCCAAAATAAATAGATTTTAAAAATAGGAATTTCTCGTCAAATTAGAAAGCACATAATGCAAAATAGCTTTTAATGCCTATTTATCTTGAGTCCTTAATCATAGAGCATTAACTCAGCATAAGCCTTTACTATACACTAAAGGTGGAATGCTTTAGTTTTTGCAACACACACACACACACACACAAACACACACACAAACACACACACAAATGGAGGGAGCAGGGAGAGGGGGAGGAAGGGAGACAGGAATTATATATATTGTCTTTCTGATTTTATGAGCAATCCTGTCTTCATGCTTCCTTAAACATCAAGCTGTTTCAAAAGCAACATACTGTGTCAAATGCATAACGATTATGTAATGTGATCAAATAGCCAGGGCAACAGTAGAGAACACATCCAAATCATTCCAAATAAGACCTTTTATACTCATTTGATCTAACAATATTCATCGAGTAGTATTTTATGTTCTAAGAAGCATCCATGATGGGAAAATTAACTGGGCACCAACAGGTGACATCTCAGTGAAAGTGGCATTACTGTGCTCCCTTGAAGACTGTTTTGCATGATAAAACAAATCATAGAATAAAACATGAGTCACCCAGTGTTATACTATTTCTTATAAAATTCTACCATGTCAAAAGAGAACTTAAAGCAGAATTCTTTATACATAAGAAGATAAATTATAAATTGCATCAAGTACCTAAGTATTAACCAATATAGTTTATGGAGATAAAATAATTTTTCTTCTGTTTTGATGTAAACACATGTAATTTCAGCAATAAATCCAATGGTTACACAGTTATGATAGAAATACCCTGTCTTTATATTCTATTCTTAGTTAATTTTTCTACGTTTCGACTTTATTGTGTATTTCAGGATTCCAATATGGGTGAGTGACTACTAGTTTCAATTACTACATGAGAACAAATCTTAGAAAATTTTACATGTAGAGTGATTTAAAACAAACCCAGAAAAATATGAAGATACAGATAAAATACCCCTTCCCAGAAACCAGGATAAGAAATTTGGAGATTCACAGTCAAACAGAAAAGAATTGTCATTAGGCTTTACTCTGGATTCCAGCAACAGGTCCAGCCCAAAGAAGTTGAGAACTTGGCTTATTCCCATAGCTACAGGCTGCAGACCTGCAGCAGCACTGGGTGATCCCTCAAACACTAAGCCAAAAGCTCTTGAGGACTTATATTTCAAGCTTTCTCCCATTGACTACCTGGCACAATGTCAGCAATAGGGATTTCATAGCACTAGACTAGTAAAGATTCAGACTCCAAGCCCTTGTCAAAATGAGAATAAACCTTTAAACATAGTATTTGGGTCTGTACTAGACTAGTACTGTGACCTCAAGATTCTACCCAGTTCTAGAAATGGGCTGACCCATGAGGCCTCAGGCTTTGGATCAGTACTTGAACCTCCAGGCAGATACCTGGTTTCCTATCATGGGCTGAGGATCCAAGGTCATCTGAATTCTAGGTCAGCCCTATAGATCTCAGCCTATGACTGTCTTCACGGATTAAGTACACCAAGTTACATCAGTGTCCAGGACCTCTGCAGAGCCAGATTCCACACCATACCCACACCGTGTGCTAGGTTCGAGTATCTTCATATAAAGATAGGTACCAAAACAGCCTACAAAATTCCAGGATCTTGGTCCACTACAGTTGAGCAAGGTCCACAAAGCCTTATATTATAAGCTATTTCCCATATACCTAAGATCCAGGCCTTGTTCCAAAAATCAATCTCCATTTGCTGCCAACACTCCCCACCCCAAAAACATTTTTCTGGTCTTATGCTAAAATCCCACACACTAGGGCCATTCTAGCCCAAGGTTAGTTCCATTAACCCCAGGCTCTAGACTAACACCAGCAGAATGAGACTCTAAGAACATATCAATGTATCAGGAGCTTCCAGCCCTCAACATTCTAAGTCTTTCCTTGAACCATGGCAGTTTTGGCTCTACCTTAAAATCACCTCTAATGAGCCCTAGCTACATATGTGGATACAGCCTTAAGAACATTCATATACACCTAGATACTAACCTGAGTATCTAAGCCTGTGAAAACATATTCACCAGGTTTATCATAGAGGACTATGGAATCTTATCTGCAGCTAAACTCTGGGTCCATCTACATGTGCCCAGGCTTCAAACCTGTCTTCTAAGACACAGAAGCCAAGCTGGGCTTTGTTGGCATAGTAGCAAAGCCCTCTATCTCACTGATCAAGGGGAGAAGAAAATTCACTAAAGACTTCAGAAGCTTTCTATCCCTGCCAGTATGACCAATCTTTATAGCACATTATAGGATCTTTAAAGCACTGTAAATGAGAGCTAGTCAAAGTAACATTAAAAAATTTTCTACTTCTTCTAATACACAGGTGTAGGCTAGGCCACAAGATCATGAATATTCATGGAAACATAATAGCTCAAAAGAAAATAAATATCAGAATACAACTGTGGATCCCAAAGATAAAGAGAATAATCAGCTACACTAGGAGAATGATTGTCACCTACCACGTCTGACTCTTAAAATGTTTCTGTCCCCTCTTTTTGAATGAACATTGAATCTTGGGAAGAGGAAGTATAATATACATGGCCTATTCGTGGCTGAAAATTCCACAGCATATTTGCTGCATCTTGATCCATTTAAATGAGTCTCCATGTTACTCACCATCTATGACAAAAAAAAACCCTTCTCTGAATAGGGTTGAGGTATACTAATTTATAGATATAATAGTCTTTAGTAATTTAATACTATGTCCATTTAGAAGAGCAATAGTTTTAGGTGATTTCCTAGGAACTATGACCTATCTATCTTCAGGTTCTTCTACCATATAAACAATGAAAGTCATAAGTTTCTTTGTGTGGAGAGAGCCTTAAATCTAATTAGGAAGTGGTGGTTATTCCTATGACATTTGTGCCACTATTGTAACTGAAAATATATTGCCAGGCTGGCAGATATTGTAGTTCACAAGATTAACAGTTGGAAGAGATTTAGGATTACTTTTCTCTTCAGGTAGAAAGCTATCGAGTAGGAATGAAAATTCCTGGTCAGTACCAGCTAGATTTCTCCATGTTCTATTATTATATTCTCCATGTTCTATGTGTGTGATATCTTCAGGAGAATGATTTTACCATCAATTTTTTGTCTGTTGGTTTGTTTGTGGGAGTGGTCAATAAGAGCATTATTAATAGTTTATAAAGTTGGAATATTATAGGACACACTGAATGACAAATTCTAAAGACAGAATCCCACCACTGGGAAATTTTTCCTTATAGTGTCTAGTAATAGCTTTGTTGTACTGTTTTACAGTAACTCCAGTTTAACTCTTTGGTGTGTGTGTGGGACAGGAGTGTTCCATATGCTGTTTAAAAATGTCCTTTGCATTACTTAGCCTTCTAAGAATTCCCTCATCTACCTTGTCCTCTCATCACTTCTTTTAATTCTTTCTTTTCCATATTCTCCTTTAACAGTTTATACTACTGCATTCTATTATATCTGTCCTCCCTTTAATCACCCACCCAATTGTTTTATCACTAACTTCTCAACCTCTATGGGTATTCCAAATGGAACACATGTAACAGAAGATTCAAAGCTGACATCCACAATGTTTTCCAGATACAATGTGATAGTACCATCTAAGAACTCATAAAGCCATCATATCAGTTTTGATAGCATGCATAAAACTGAGTAAGCTCAAGTCATACAGAAACACAGACATGAATAAGGATGTATGAATGAAGTTCAACTCTAGCTAAAGACACTGACAGTTAATAGATAAAAAAAGAAGATAAGTCGTTTTCTAAAAGTATTGACCTGGTAAGAAGTCAACTGAGTTCCATTGGAAGACTATATATCCAACAGTCTACTGATAGCACAAATTTATGCAGTTTTCACCAAGCAAGTAAAGACAAAATAGGACTCAGTGTAGGGTAAACAGTAAAGGAGAATGGGTTTAGGAGGAATTGGGGAAAGTCATTAAATAAATATAAAAAACAGATTGAATGAGATTCTCAAAGAACTAACAAGTTCAATGAAATGCAAAAATACAGAGACAACTCAGAAGAATTGGGAAAAAAATACATGAACCAAATAAATCAATAGGAGGTAGAAGCCATAATTGTCAAGATTCAGAATTACCAAGAAATATGTCTCTAAGTATGTATTTAAGAGTACTTCCTGAGATGTTTACCTGAGGTAAGACATTATTCTCTGAATGTGAGTAATACCAAGCCAAGTGGTGTGGTCCTGGGCTTAATATAAAAGAAACATAGTCTAATAGCTGTATCACATAGCGTCCATCATGTCCTCCCTGCCATAAAAGAGTGCTCTCAATGTGTGAACAAAAAAAATCTCTAATTAATAAAGAAATGCCCTTTTAATTTCTTAATGTCAATTACTTTGTGGCAGTAATAAAAATAGGAACTAACACTTTGTAATGTATACTTACATGTTTATTATTAAAAAGAGTAGGATCTTCATCAATAAATAGAACATAGAAATAGCATATAATGCAGCAACCTAATTTCTAGTCTACATACAAAATAAATAAATTATATCTCAAAAGGGATAGATATGCTAATGTTCATTGCAACATTATTCGATATCACTATGTGAAACCAGCTACAGTCTCTATCAGTGCATTAATGGAGAGAGTAAATATGTGTGGAACATGGTGCTACATATCTTTAGCTCTAGCACTCGAAAGTTGGAGAAAGGAGGGTCAAGAATACAAGGCCTGATTCAACTGCATAGTGAGTTTTGAGGTCAACCTGAGCTACATGAAACCCTGCCTGGAAATTCAAAGACAAGTACTGTATCACAGAAGCATGATATAGTATTATTTCTTCTTATCAGGAAATAAATCTTACATGTGCCTTGTGATCTTATGAATGGACACAGAAGGCATCATTCTTAGTATCATAAACTAGACACACAAATACTACATAATGTGTGTTACATATCAAACCCAAAAGTGAAATAAATAAATAGAAAAGTGTTAGATGGTTAATTCCAGAAATTAACCATATAGAAAAGAAGGTAATACTGGCTAAAATACACTATGTTTCAGCTATATAGGAAAACTCAGTTCAAGATGCCTAGTATATAACATGGTAAATATACTTGATAGGATATCATTGAATACTTGAAATTTATTAGGCAATAGATATTAGTTATTTCATGAAAAGGAAGCATTATTATGTGAAGTGTGCTAATTAACATACCCATGCTTGCCAAAATATCAGGTTGTATACCTTAAAACATGATTTGTTTGTCAATTATACTTCAATTAATTTGAAATAATACAAAGAAATAAATATCTATGATGGATATACTTGTAGGACACACATGTGAAGGGAAATAATCGATGCATTTCAAACTATGTCAATAAAAACTTCTCAAACTAAAATAAGATGGAAAACAATAATTAAAAATCCTGAGCAGAAATATCAATAACTGCAACTAGTTGGAAAGTTATTTAAATTTTGCAAATTTTACAATAGAGAATGAAGTAGAAAAAATGTTTTGTGTAATAATGGCTACAAATATTTCAAAAGTTAATGACGAATATTAAGCCCACAAACCACAGGTCCTCCAAATTATTGATCAGGACTAGTACACAAATTGATCCAGACCATATTGCAGCTACATAAACTTAAAACAAATAATAACCTTGAAAGAGATAAACACATTTCCTCGATGAGTGACTATTAGAATTCCCGTGGCTTGTGACAAGGCATGGAAAGAAAGGGGGAAGGCCATGGGGATTCCAAGGCTGTCTTCACAGGTTCTCTAAGCTGTCCTTAGGGAAAAGACGCATTTCTTACACGGGAAAGCTATTTCTGTCATTCTGATCGTGCTCAGATCAGATGGTGTTCCATCCCTCATCTCTGCATGTTTGACAATCCTTGGGGTAAGTCTGATGTTTTAAGTTCTTTGTAATTGGAGAAGAATGGTGAAAGCACTAAAAATGTCTAGCTTCTCTTCAGCCATCAAGAATAGTTCTTTGCAGACTTATTTCCATATCATTACAATAGGCAATAGAACAGAGTGAACAAAAATACAGGCACAGGATCCAGGTTGCCAGGCTTCAAGCACTGAATCTAGCATGTTTCAGCCACATCCCTTTGTCTGACTTAATTAATATCTCTGTGCTCCAATTTCCTCAGATCTAAAACATGAACCATCATAGCACTATGATTACAAATATAAGCATGTATGAAGAGCATAAAAGAGCATTCACTGTGGGTTACACTTACCGTTGACTAGGGAAGATATTTCTTAGCCTAATTCATACTATTACATGCTGCAAATATTAAATGTGTGATCCTGGGGAAAATATCAAAATCTCACTTATGACTATTAATAATTTAATATTTGATGAAGCTTCTGTATGTCAACATTTAAGATGGAATTGTTGTAAACAAGTTCAATAGGGCTATAACATAAAAAATAAATGGAGGTAAAATCACCTGTATTTATATATTGACCAATGAGCTTTGTAAAAAATAAATTATAAAATCCAATTATGATAATACAATAACTACTTAAATAGTTAACCAAATAAGTACAAGGCTTGTTCTCAAATAACTGAAACTGTGTTCAGTAAACTAAAAGGCTCAATAAGTAAAAGTACATCCTATGATGTAGGTTGTGGGTCTTAATATTGAACATATTGAAATCAGAACTCGCTGGGTGGTGGTGGCACACGCCTGTAATCCCAGCACTCTGGGAGGCAGAGGCAGGTGGATTTCTGAGTTCGAGGCCAGCCTAGTCTACAGAGTGAGTTCCAGGACAGCCAGGTCTATATGGAGAAACTCTGTCTTGGAAAAATTAAATCCAAAAAAAAAAAGAAAAAAAAAAGAAATCAGAACTCCCTATGTTGATAACAAATAAAATCTCATCATAATTCTAACTACCTATTTTATAGATGAGTAAAATGTTCCCAAACTTCATACAGAGTAGAAAGTAACACAAAATAGCTAAAGTTATCTCTTATATAACGAACTCTGAGAAAGCTTAATCCTATCATAAAGCCTAGGAACTCAAAAGAAAGTGAGGAAGGAAAGATGCACATGTCAACAGAATGGAATTCAGAGGAACCATGTATCTATGGTCAGTTCATGTTAGGAACGGTTGTGAAGACCATTCAATGTGGAGGAACAGCCTTTCAAAAATATTTTCTAAAAGATGAATGCCACATGAAAAATAACATAGAAGTTTCAAAATTCAGATCAAGATGAACAAATGACCTAAATTTGAGCTAATACCATAAACCTGTAGATGATATTTAGTATAGACATCTCCATAATCCTAGTTTACGGAGTAGTTTATTACATATGACTCAAAAACAAAACCAACAATTAAAAAGGTATTACACAGGATTTTGTGAAAGTTGAAAATGCTCACCTATTAAAGGATATCATCACAAGAGGGTGAGGTGACAGTCATCAGCATGGGACAACATAATTGAAATTCAGTAATAGAAAACCAATTCAGAGGTGGACAGAGTTAGTGGCAGGGAGCTTGAGTAGTGTGTTCCAGTATGTATTCAATGTACAGCACTACCAAAGGTATGACAATTCCACAAGGAAAGAATTTTATAAAGAAATTTAATTGGTGGTTCTTTTAACAACTTCCTCAAATAACTAGTAAGGAAAAAGGAAAAGGAAAGCCTTGAGCTCAACATTATTGGCAATTAGGGAGGTGAAAGCTAAATATTGGATAAATTACAGAAATATCCATTAAATGGCTATTATTTAAAAATGCAGTATTAATTAATTGATCAGGACTAGTACACAAATTGCAAACCTCTGAATTGGTTTTCTATTACTGAATTTCAATTATGTTGTCCCATGCTGATGACTGTCACCACACCCTCTTGTGATGACATCCTTTAATAGGTGAACATTTTCAACTTTCATGAAATCCTGTGTAATAGCCTTTTAATTGTTGGTTTTGGTTTTTGAGTCATATGTAATAAACTACTCCTTAAGGTTAAAATGCAGAAAAGTTGTTATATTTATTTGTTGTTAAATAATGCAAGATGGTACAGTCACTCTTGGAAAGAGTTAATCTGTTATCACTCTTCGATCCAGCAATTCTCACCCTAGGTGTATATATATATAAAAGAAATAAAACTGCATATTCAGGACCATAAAGCCCTGGAGCAAAAAAGAAGCTAATTCACCCAGGAGGAATAGAAGATAGGAAATCATCAAACTCAGGGCTGAAATCAATCAAGTAGAAACAAAGAAAACCATAAAAAGAATCAACAAAACGAGGAACTGGTTCTTTGAGAAAATCAACAAGATAGATAAACCCTTAGCCAGACTAACCAAAGGACACAGAGACAGTATCCAAATTAACAAAATTAGAAATGAAAAGGGGGACATAACAAGAGAAACTGAGGAAATTCAAAAGATCATCAGATCCTACTACAAAAGTCTATACTCAACACAACTGGAGAATCTGGAGGAAATAGACAATTTTGTAGATAGATACCAAATACCAAAATTAAATCAGAATCAATTAGATCAGCCAACTCTTGACAGTGTGAGATGTGTTTGTTGGCAACAGGGAGGAAGTACCATTACTCCCACCTAACACAGTACTTAGACAGATAAAGCAAACGATGAAGATCCGGAATGTGGGCAGAGCTGAAACTGTCTGGGAATGGAGAGCAATGCAAGTAAACTGGATTTCTGACAAAGGCATATTGTTCTTGTGAAACAGCCTGCCTGGTGGACACAGCATCACATTTCTCCTAACACCCCACTCTCTCTTCCTAATGTTGCTCCTGCCGTTCAATCTCAAGAGAGGGGAGAAATTATGGAAGGCAGTCAAATTCAGTGAATACATAAGAGCTCTGGGGGCCCAGAAATAGTGGGAGAAACCTGTGCAAGTCTATTCAGAAGTGCAAGGTTATCGGAGCCATTGTGAGGACAACTAATTCTATCTAATAGGAGGCAACAACAGGGAGAGGAGAGCAGTGAGTGGGAAGTAATGTCAGAAGCTCACAGAAATGACAACTGGTCTACCTGATATGATGGTGATAAGGGAAATCCCAGAGGTCTTCCTGATCTTGGGAACAAGTCTTTGGGAAAGACACTTTGTGGTGAGTCATAGACCAGAAAGGTCAAACGACTTCATTTTCCAAATCTAATGATGCTCCTTGTAATACCAAAATTTAGTATTCTCTAACATGTATTTATTTTCTCCATCAATTGAATTACTTTGACTTACCAAGAATGTTCTGAGGAGAAAAAAATCACATAAAGAATAGTGGTGTCTCCTTATCTTGCAACACAAAAGCCATATATCCCGGAAACTGTCCTGCTTAAGGGGGACCCCTTGCTTCTGTAGGTAGTCCATGCCAAGTTAGAAGAGAGAAAGGAAACATTGTCTCCAGTTTGATTCACCCTGAAAAGATTTCTGCAGTAACATGAATAACAAACATGACTTACTTGTTAGAACACTGCTCTTTTAGGTGTCATTCTCAAGAGCAGCACTTGCTTTGTACCAGATCCTGATGCGGCATGTCAGATTGCATTACTCACATAGGTTTACCTTCAGACATCACACTTATAGCTCAATATAGTAAGTACAGACGTCTGGAGGGAAAAAGACAGCTTTTCATGAACTGTGTTGCACATATGGAACACACACTGTATCAGTATTCAGTGCCATAGCAAAAGAATAAGGGAGTAGTGAACACTCCAGAGGAATATAGGTTGCTCCTTAATGTGGTCAGACTGGTGTGTGCCACCTCACTAGTGTGGAGCAGGGAATTGTCATATTTGTGGTTTGGGTTGTAATACTTGGGATTACCTGATAGCCAAAAAATACTTTAGGGGCATCATCCCTTTAGATCTCGTCACACTGTATGACTTAGAGGTTTTTCATTCCATGTTGGAGGAACTAAAAATACATAATAATGATTACGGTGGACAGGACTACTCTCAGTATGTTCATGACCTTAGAACATATTTTCATGTCCTTTATCTTTTTTTAAACAGTGTGAATTATATCAAATTACCCAAAGTACTATTCTGACAAACTCAAATCACAAGATTTAAAGAAATTCCACTTTGGCTAGTGGGAGGCCCCAGTATGATCCTATGGGGTTCCAAAGGCAACCACATATAGCTTGTTGCTGTGGGAAGGGGCTGATGTGGTCTTGGAGAAGACATAAAGAGGTATAATAGGAACAGAACCTGTGTTTGTACAGTTGAGCCTCAATCTGCATGGCTCATAAGTATTAACATGATAGTTAATACATTTCAAATAAAGCCCATAAAAGTTAGATTCTTGTAAGATTCTGGTCAGGGTAGAGTGTCCATTTACACATTTCAAAGAGAAATCATGGCGCCAACTAAAAACTCATACCAATAATAATTTCATGTCACAGACTTTACCATTTAATGAGGAAAACAGGCATTTTCTAAAAATGTGTAAATGAAACAAATGTTATTCACAGTGACACCAGTGTGACACTAGGCCAAGCTTGAGGGAAATCAACATTTTCTAGTAAGAAAACATGCAAGCATATCAGGCTGACACAGAAGCATGGCCATAGGCTGAGGGACAAGTGAGCTCCTAAGTGGTCTTCTTAGAAAGCGAGGATGAAGACCTTGGGAGGGGATGGGAGCAGGCCCACCAAGATGCTGCTTACAATGCAAATCTGCTGCATTCATGGGAAACATGGGATTAGAAAAGAAGGGTGACTTAACAGCAAGCATCAAGTTCAAGTGATTCTATAATTCTTTGTCACTTATTACAAAGTAAGAAAAACTGAAAGGAGTATTGTCACGGTCTGGAAGCTTTCTCAATATCCAGAATTTCAATTCAGTCTTAGAGTCACTAAACCAGAATTTTCACTTCAGAACTAACCCCCCATACCTGCCCAGTGAGTAATGTAAATACTACCATTTGAGAAATACTGGTTGATTTCTAATTTCCAGAGGGGTAGTAACATCATCATAAAGTTGCAATCTAGCCTGGTTTTGCTTTATCAAAACAATAATGTAAGGAGTATTATTAAATATCTTGAATATCCTGACTTTCAGAAGCTTTCCATGAATGCACACACCCACACACACACACATATACAATGTGACTATATGCATACATATAAATATGTTTATTCATAAATATATATATATATGTGTGTGTATATCCTCATATATTGATATATAAGACATATATATATGCATATGTATACATATATTCTCATAAGCACAAATAGAACAAAAATTTAACATTTCTTTGAAGAAAACAATCTTTGGCTTGCTTTTGTGTAATATTACAAGACAGGAATTATTTTTTTCTCTTTCTCTAGCAGTGCAAAGAAACTTGAAATGCAACACTGTACTTATATGTTCCTTTTATCCAGAATTTATACACATTAAAACAATGACAAGAAGAAACTGGTTATTTTTATTGGTTATCTTCTTTATTTACATTTCAAATGTTGTTCCATTTTCTGATTTCCCTTTCACAAACCCCCATCCCATTCCCCTGCCTCATCATCCCTCTAAGCTAGGGCACTGAGCCACCACAGGACCTAGGGCATCCCTTCCCACTGATGCCCAATAACACAATCCTCTGCTACATATGCAGCTGGAGCCATGGGTCCCTCCATGTATATTCTTTGGTTGGTGGTTTAGGCCCTGAGAGCTCAGGGGTGTCTGGTTAGTTGATATTGCTGTTCTTCCTATGGGGCTGCAATCCCCTTCAGCTTTTCAGTCCTTCCTCTAATTCTTTCACTGGGGTCCCTGTGTTCAGTCTGATGGTTGGCTGCCAGCATCTGCATCTGTATTGGTCAAGCCCTGAGAGAGCCTCTCAGGGGAGAACTATACCAGGCTCCTGTCCACAAGCACTTCTTGAAATCAGCAATAGTATTTGGGTTTGGTGTCTGCAGAATGATGGATCCCTGGATGGGACAGTCTATAGATGGCTTTCCTTCAGTCTCTACTCTATGTCCCTGCATTTCAGTGTTCTCTTAAGGCTAATATGTCACCATAATATTATGCAAAAGGCTGACTTTTCCAGGAACCAAGACCTTAAATAAAGTTAAAGTTAAAACTACATAAATGAGGACACCCACTACTGAAACCTGTCACACCTTCCAAAAGACCAGGTAGGCTGCCCACCCATAATCCTCTATTTTTTTGGTGTTCCCCACCCACATTATCCCTCTTGTACTAGCCCTAAGGTTGGACATAGATTCCCTGCTGGATCAGAGACCACAAAGGCTGCCAGAACTCCAACTATCAACTTGGGTGAAGACCCCCTGCATGACAAGAGACTATGCCAGTCACCAGAAGTCCAGCATCTGACTTGGGTGAAGACCTCATGCTCAATGACAGACCACACAAGATATAAGACCGGAGAGGAAACAGAAGCCAAAAAAACACAAAACACCCCTCCGACAAACACAAATCCGAAAATTGGCACCTAGACCTACATTCACCCCAAACCCACAGGTCTAGATGGCAGCAGCAGAACAAAGTTATAACAGCCAGGGCAGCATGTCACCCCCAGAGCCCAACTATCTACTACAGGAACCCCTGAAAATCCCAATACAACAAAAGCATAAGAAAAATACCTTAAAATCACCTTTATGAAAATGATAAAGTTCATTTTGAGGATCCAAAAGCCTGGAAACTCCATGGCCCCAGGCTTTTTGCAGGCCTGGGAACCCTGAGCCAGCTCGGGCTGTCCTGCACCTCCAACTGTGCTTATCCACCCCAGCAGTGTCCCTTGACTTTCCTACAGCCCACCAGTGCAGTGTGGTATAAGCGAAGTCTGTCTTCCCGTGTTCTGCCTCCGCATGCACTCATGCCCAGTGGTAGAGCAGACTTGAACACAGGACCCATAACCACAGAAGGCACAATAAAATAAATAGATATGTTGGTCCAAGAAAATATTAGATCTAAACATTTCCTGTTGCAAAACAGCCTGGAAATCTGGAACACAATGAAAGGACTAAACCTACAAATAATAGAAATAGAAGAAGGAGAGGATTCTTAGCTCAAAGGCTAAAAAATGTTTCTATAAAATCATAGATGAAAATTTCCTTGACCTAAAGAAGGGGGGTACCTATGATAATGCAAGAAACATACAAATTTCCAAATAGCTGGAACCAAAAAAGAAATTCCTCTCACTACATAATAATCAAAACATTAAAGATACAGAACAAAGACTACTAAAAGCTTCAAAGGAAAGGAGCGAGGTAACATGTAAATGCAGGCCCAGTAGAATTATACCTGAATTTTCAATGGAGTCTCTAAAAGCCAAGAGCCAGGACAGGTGCTTAATGACTCTAATAGGTGACAGATGTCAGGACAGACTACTATATGAAGCAAAACTTTCAACAACTCCAGATAGGGAAAATAGATGTTGCATAACAATGTTATATTTAAACAATATCCACCTACAAATCCAGCTTTAGTGAACATACTAGGAAATATGCCTTCCAACCTGAGAAAGTTACACACATCAGCACACAGGAAGTAATCTTATACTAGTAAAGCCACAGGAAGAGAATATATATATATATATATATATATATATATATATATATATACCCACCAGCAGCAGCAACAACAAAATATCAGGAATTAATAATTATTGGTCATTGATATCTCTTAGTATCAATGAATACAATTCCCCAATAAAAAAGAAACAGACCAAAAAGACTGGATGCAAAAGCAGGATCCTTCCTTCTTCTGCATACAAGAAACTTATCAGACCATCAAAATTAGACATTACGTCAGCAAAAATGGCTAGAAGGGAGGAGGGGCCCTTGGTCCTGGGAAGGCTCGATACCATAGTGCAGGGAAATACCTGGAAAGGGAAGCAAGAGAGGGTTGATTGGGGAATAGGGGAAAGGAAATGGGTTACGGGATTTCTGTGGGGAGGGGAACCAGGAAAGGGAACAACATTTGAAATGTAAATAAAGAATACATCTAATTTTTAAAAAAGGTTAGAAAATGATTCTCCAACCATATGGACTGAGAAGCAAGTTGGTGCAGCCATTCTAATTGTCTAAAAAGATTGACTGCCAATTAAAATCATTCAAAAGGTACAATGAAGAACATCTCATACTCATCAAAGGAAAAATACACCAAGATCAAGTATGAATTCTTGACATCTATGACACAAATGCAAGGGTACCCACATTTGTAAAAGAAGCATTACTAAAGCTTAACTCACACATCAATTCTTACACATTGATAGTGGGAGACTTTAATATGCCACTCTCAACAATGAGCAGGTCATCCAGAAAAAGACTAAACAGAAAACTGGAGCTAGCAGATATTTTAAACCAAATGGATCAAATAGATATTTACAGAATATTTTACCCAAACACAAAATGAATATATCTTCTTCTTGGCATCTCAAAGAACTTTCTCCAAAGAAAAAAAATACTATAGATGTAGAATTTTAACCAATTTCTGAAGAAAGTCTATACAGAGCGCACCAATGAAGAAATGAAGCAAGCAATCAAACAACCAAATAGAGTTACAATTGCTAACGTTGGTACTATTGAAGAACCCATCTTACTGAAACCCAGACTCTTTGTTCTTCACAAGAGAAACACTTCCCTATAATTAAAAGACTGTACCAATTCCTAGAGATCTGAGCTGTATTAAAAAAAGCACCAAAGTTCTCAATGTTCACCTTTACAGATTAAAACCTACACAGAACCATGCATCATCTCTACCTCTGAGTTTTACATGACTTTTTGTGATGAGCTTCATTTCTTGAGGACAATTTGTCCTTTAAACAATTGTTGTTAGTTTTTCCTCAGTTACTGTGAGAATTTGAAGTAAACAACACCCAGAAAAATACTGAATGTTCACTCTCATATGTTGATCTTATTGTTCAGTTTCTATATGTGCATATATATGGGGATGCATATATGTGAGCAGAGGTGCTGGAGCTAGAAAGAAGACAAAGAAAGAACCAAAAGAAGTGTTGAGGAGCAGGAAGTATAAGAAGATGGATGATCTCCCAGTAGCACTTTCACTTCTTTTTTCAGTGCAGAATTCTTTTTTTATTTTCTATATTCTTGTTTGCATTCTAAATGATTTTTCCTTTCCCTGTTCCTTACCCCCTAAGTCCCATAAGTCCTCTTCCCTCTGCCTGTTCCCCAATCAACCCCCTCCCACTCCTTTGTCCTGGCAATCCCCTACAATGCAACATCAAGTCTTTCCAGAACCCAAGCACTCTCCTTCCTTCTTCTTGGGAATGATTTAATATGTGGGTTGTGTTTTGGTATTCTGAGCTTCTGGGCTAATATCCACTTATCAGTGACTGCATTCCATGTGTGTTCTTTTGTGAATGAGTTACCTCACTTAGTATGATATTACTCTCTTCTGGCGGGCTATGCACAGAAGGCTGTGGAGTCTCCTGGCTCCCTGTTGCCTGGTCTATACATTTTTTGTTTTCCAAATTTCCTTAGACATACATTACATGTGTGGAGAAGGAAAATGACGTTAAAAATAATCTGTTAATATTGGTAAAGTATAGTTTTCTCATAACAATTCAAATTTCAGGAGGTTTCTATGATGGTTAATATTGACTCTCAGTTGACAGTATCTAGACTCACCTAGGAGACATCTCTGGGTATGTCTACAAAGGTGTTTCTAAATTGAGTTAACTGATAAGGGAAAACTTACCCTAATTATAAGTCCTGCATTCCATAGGCTAGGGTCCTGAAATCAAGAAAAGAAGAAAAAAGCCAAAGGCCAGTGTTTGCCTCTCTTTGCTTCCTGTGCCTATGCCTGCCATTGAATAGGCATCCTGGTTTTCCCCCACCACCACTGCCATACCTTCCTGCCATGGAGGACTACACCCTTCAACTACAAGCCAACATGAATCTTTCTTTTCTTACAATGTTTTTGCCAAGCACTTTTTCACAATAAATAAAAATGACTAAAAAAAAAGATGGATGAAAAGATATTGGATGTAAGACTACTAGAGATAAAGGAGAAAACAGGGAAAAAGGAGGGGAAGAATAATGGGAGGAAGGCCAATGAACTGCATATAAAAACAGGGAGTACGTGTATGTGCAGGCAAGGCATATTAACACTACAGAAGCAACTATGGGCAACTATTGAATGATGAAAGAGGAAGAAAAAGCCTTCACCAGTTAAGAACACATCAATTGCTTTTCCAATACCACATGCACAGTCCTGAAAACATACATAGGAGTAACTTTATACAGACTGAGCAGGTTATATATAGGTTACATGTGTACCTATGGATTTACATTCACAAATATGCATATAATAATGATTAATGTAAAAAGAGTCCATGGATTTTAGAAAGAGAAAAGAAGCATGTATGAGAGGGTTTAAAGGGGAAAAAATGAGAAAGTAGTAGTCTAGTAATATTATAATCTAAAAAAATAAGAGAAATACTTTTTAAAATATGGGCATAGCTGATAATGAATGACAAACAGCAAAATATTAGCTTAGTCATTTCAATTATCTAATGAAAATAATTTAGGATGATCAGGGTTATATTCAGTGAGCTTTTTAAGTTTTATGCATATTATCAAGCATACTTTTTTATTTTATTCTTAAGGGAGTTAAGTTATCTAAAATATTTTTATCAGATAGAGTCCATAACTAATGCATTAAACACTTTTGTAACAATGTTTGTCATATAATAAACAATAAATATCAGATGCTATGCTGGTTATTTTTCATTACTTTAACACAATCTTGGGTTATCTGACTAAAGAAAATCTCAAATGAGAAAACATCTTCATATTATTGACTTGTGATCAGGTTTGTGGGCATTTTCGATCAACGATTTATGAAGGAGATCCAACACCACTGTGCAAAGTACCCTCCCTAGGAAGGTTGTCCTGGGGACAACCTTATATAAGAAAGCAACTTGTCCAAGCCTTGGGAAGCAAGCTAGTAATTAGTGTTTTATGTGGCCTCTAATCAGTTCTTTCCTCAAAAAATCCTGCCTTAAATTCCTGCCTGTTTTCCCTTCATGGAAGACTCTAAGATATAAGATTTAAATACACCCTTTCCTCACCAAGTTGCTTTTGGTTATAGTGTTTATCATACAAATAGAAAACAAACTTGTATAGATATATGTGTGGAGTTGCCCAGCTCCTTGGTAAAAATGGTGGCTGGAAATCTTCTGCCCTCTTCAATTTCTTAAAATTATTGTTATACAAGTCTTTTACATGCCCAGTTAGCCTTATCCCAAAATACTTTCTTATTTGTGTGTGTGTGTGTGTGACTATTGTGAAAGGCACTGGTTCCCTGCTTTCTTCAGCACTCTATTTTCATATAGGAAAGGTACTGATTTTTATATTAATTTTATATCCTGATACTTTGCTGAAAGTGTTTTTCAGCTCTGGCAGATTATTACAGTCTTTTATATATAAGTCGTGCCATGTGCAAATAAAGATCTTTTGACTTTTTCCTTCCGTATTTGTATCTCCTGCATCTTCTTCAGTTGTCTTATTAATCTAGCTAATGTTTTCTGGTATTATATTGAATAGAGAGTGGGAATCCTGTCTTGTTCCTATCTTGATGGAAATGCTCTGAATTTTTTCTCCATTTAGGATGATTTTGTGTCTGAGCTTGCTATACATTGCCTTTTTATATTGTGAATTATCCCCTGCATACTTCACCTTTCTGGACTTTAATTATGAAAGGATATTGCATTTTGCCAGTGGACCTATATTCAGCTAATGCAGTAATTGGGTGGTATATTTTTCTTTCGGTCATGAACTGGATTGTATTTACTTCTTTCAAGTATATGGTAGATTACATTTATAGATTTACATATCCCAAAACATTCATCTCTGGTATCATTACAGATAAGCCATTTGATGTGTACTTGAATTCACCTCAAAACAATTTTATTAAGACTTTTTATCGATTTTTCATAAGGGATATTGGTTAATGATCTTTTGGTTGAGTATGTGACTTAACTGTCAGGATAACAGTGGCCTCGTGTAAAAATTTGGAAAAAGGTTCTTCAGTTCCAATTATGCAAAATAATTTAAGAAATACTACCAGTAGTTATTCATTGAAGATAGAGTGCTAGAGTTCTGTGCTAGCTCCAGATGGCCTTGGGTATTTATTTATTTATTTATTTATTTATTTATTTAGATTGGAAGGCTTGAAAAGCTGCTTCTATTTCAATAAATTGCTTATGTGATGTTAATTTAGCAATGATAGGTAACATATTTAAAAATCATTCACTTATTTTAGGATTTTAGTTTGGGTGAAACACAAATATTGAAAGTATATCTTTACAATTCTCTGTACATCTTGCATTCATTGTAATATCCCATGTTGCATCTCTAATTTTGTTTGGGTCTTTCCTCTCTATCTTTTTGTTAATTTGACTAAGAGTTTGCCAATCTGTTGATTTTCCTCATACAGCCAGCTCTTCATTTCATTGATTCTTCATTTCATTTTGACCCATAGGTTTGGGCATGCTGGGTTGCTGTTGTTTTCATTCAATCTTAAAATTTCCATCTTGATTTTTGTCTAGGTGAATCTGTATTTAAGTGGTGAGTTTTACAGTCCGTGTGTTTGTATGCTTTTTGTTCTTGCTGGAATCCTTGGTGGTCAGACTGAATGCAGTTTTCTTTTATTTGTTAAGATTTACTTTATCAAAGATGGTCAGTGTTGGAAAAAGGTACATAAGCTACTGAAAAGCAAGTATATTCTCTTTCTTTGTATAGAATGTTTGTAGGTCCTTTTTCTTTGTGTAGATGTTTATAGGTCCATTTGATTCATGACATGATTTAATAGCAATATTTAGTCTTGTCTGGGTGATCTGCCTATGGGCAAGAGTGGCATATTGAAGTCACAATCATTGTGTGCAAGTAGATGTGTGATTTTTAGCTGTGTATATTTTATGAACATGGGTGCCCTTGTGCTGATTGCATGAATATTGAGCATTGTAATATCCTCTAGATAAATTTTTAATGAGTATATAGTATCTTTCCATACATCTTCTGATTTTTTTGATTTGAAGTCTATTTTCTCAGATATTAAAAATGCTGCATGGGTCCATTTGCTTAAAATACCTTTGTCCATCGTTTATCCTGAGGTAAAGTCAATCACTTATGGTAAAGTTTTTATTTCTTTAATGTAGATAAAAGGATTAATTCTGTTTTCTGTTAGTCTGTGTCATTTTATTGGGGAACTTGAGACCATTGATATTAAGAATTTAAATGTACAGTTTTTATTGACTCCTGTTATTGTGCCATGAGAGCTCCTGGGTCTTCTATTAGTTTACAGGCCTGCTATTATTTATTCCTTATGTTTCCCTTGGTGTGGTTAACCTCTTCAGACTGAAGTTTTCATTCTAATGTTTTCCATAGATCTGGATGAGTAGGGAGGAATTTCTTAAATTTGGTTTATCCTGGGAGATTTTTCTTTCCATGCCAATTTTAATTGATAGTTTTAATGGGTATAGTAGTCTGGGTTGGTATCTGTGATCTCTTAGAGTTTGTATAAAATCCATCCAGGCCATTAATAGGTGCTATTCTAATGGGTCTGCCTTTCAATATTGCATGGTCCTTTCCTTTTAAAGCTTTTCATATGCATACTTTGTTCTGTACACTTAACATTTGATTATATCTCATAGAGAATTTCATTTCTAGCCTATTAGGTATTCTGTGTTCTTTTTTACCTTGATAAGGAGCTCAGACTTTAGATTGGAGGAACTTTAGTTTACGATTGTTTTTAAAATACATTTTCTGTCTCTTTAATCTGGGTTTCTTCTCTATCCCTATTATTCATAAATTTGCTCTTTGCATTTTGTTCAAGATTTCCCATGTGTTTTGTTCCTCGTTGTTTGAGATTTAACATTTTCTTTGTATTCTAATTTATCTCCAGCATCTGTGAATTTCCCTTCCTTGTTTTGTAATCTATTGGTGAGGCTTACCTGTGAAGTTTTGTTTGATAGCCTAAAATTTCCATTTCTAATATTGTTTCATTTATGTGAATATGTGTGAGAGAGAAAGAACAGATAGACAGAAAGAGAAAGAGGAGAGAATGACTTCATTTCTTTGTTAAATGCTACTTTCATATCTTTTTTTGTTATTTTTTCATTTGTGTTTTCATGGACTTAAGGTCTTTGAACAAATATGCAATCACTGCTTTGTTGTCTTTGACTTATGATGCAGATACACTACATTTCTTAGGCCCTACTGCAAAAGTGTCACTGACTTTTGATGGACCCTCATTGTCTTAGCAGTTCAAGGTGTATTTTGTGTTGTGATCTCTAATTAAGATGTTTGAGATGACTGGGGGACTTCTCTCTGGCCTTGCCTTTGTTATATGGGCCTTCTGTTCTTTGTTTGTTATTGCCCTTTCTAGATCCTATGCAAGTATAGTGACAGTAAGTGTCTGATAGAGAATACACTTCTTCAGGTCAGAAGAAGATAAAAATAAATGGAGAAATGCTATAAGGAAAGATTTAGTAGAGCTACAGTAAAATGCAAAGGGTATTAGGGTCTAGGAATGCCAGAGTCCTCGGGGAATGTAGATGGGGTAGAAGGTAAAGTTTTTTCAAGTAAGCTTCTACAGGTTTAAAAATATATCTGACAAGAACATAATGGAAGACATCAAGAATAGAAAAATCACCTAGTTGCATCCCAACCCAGTGTGGCCACTGAGAGTCTCTGGTAGAAAGTGTTTCTTTGGGTAGGCAAGTGACACAAAGGAATAGAGATAGTCTAAAAGAGAAAACTGAAGGGGTTGGTGGGTGTCAAATGTTGCCTTGCCATCTTATCCTATTCAAGAATTTTCTGATTCATTAGATCACTTTCAGTTAAGACAATACATTGAGTCCTAAGAACTAATTTATGAGAAAATAATTATCATTGTAGTTTCAAGACATGGTCACTCTAGTGGTCTGACTTTATTATGTAGCATATGTGCTTTCAAACAGGAAATCAAAACAATTCACCTCTTCTTATTGGTTGTTGAGAATCTCAAAACATGCTTTAATAATATTCACCAATCCCAAATTCTCCAAGATCCACTTCCTTCTCAATTTATCCAATGTTGTGTCCTCTGAGAGAGAGAGAGAGAGAGAGAGAGAGAGAGAGAGAGAGGAGAGGGAGAGAGAGAGGGAGAGAGAGGGGGAGAGGAAGAGAGAGGGGGAGGGAGAGAGAGAGAGAGAGAGAGAGAGAGAGAGAGAGAGTCTGTCAAGACCATTTTTACTTTTTCCCATATATCTTTGGGTGCATGACCTTCTACCATTCCTGACCAAATTTTATATAGCTCTGAATGTCTCAAAACATAGACATTCATTGTGCATCTTATTTTGCTATTGAGAGTTCAGGGGCTACCAGTGTTATAGAGAACTTATGTTGCAAAATGCTGATCACATTTGAGTGTTTCTTAAATGCTTAATGGAAAACAGAAAACCACTGTAATTCTATACTAACTTATGAGTGCTGTGGCTTCACTCATAGAAATCAGTCCAGCTTCCAGCTGGCTCAAAGCCTACAACTCTATCCAAGCCCAAGATAGAGAAAGCCCTAAGAGACAAAAATACAAACTAAAAGTCTGACAGAAGAATTTAAATAGCTTTCCTTTGATCTACTGAACTACATGAAGTACAACATGTATAACGATTCCTCTAGGAAAAGATTCTCAGTAAATATTTCATTAAATAATTGTGGTAGCAATCATAAAGAACCAAATGGACCTAAAGATTAATGATGAAAGACAATGGCATAGTAATGATTGCAATTGATAGAAAATTGGTGTAAAAGAATAGCTTGATGCACAAGAAAGGAACAAACAATTACAATAAATTTTAGTTGCCAATGTCTAAGAAAAAAAACTAAAATAATTCAGTCTGCCTTCTACAGTCCTGAAAATGGGGAAAATGGCATTACATGAAACACAGGAATACAAGGTATTAGTTCAGTCCTCAACTCTAAAAAATGGACTTGATTCTAGAGAAGACTGAGAAAATTTCTGATATCGTCTTAAGGGAAAAAGGAGGACCATAAGCTCTAGAGTTTGTCATCACAAAGCAAGGCATGATGGAAATCTGAACAAGAGCTCTGGAGTGTCTTTCTTATGTCACTGAGTGGCTATTTAGATATTAAGAAATTCATAATCAGGATCTTATCTGCAGCTTCCCATCCAGCCGGTAGCAGGTCAGCCAGACCTAGCCAGCTTGCCAGGTGCTCAGACCCTGCCAGAGGAACCAGGATAAGCAACAATTCTTGTTTATTAAGAAGAGTGAGGACCAGCGATAGCGGCAGGCCTCCATATTGCAACCAGGACACAGCTGGAAAGGTGCAGGTAGAGACTCCGTCTGGGGCTAGAGCAGGGAGAGCTGCTAAGCTCTCGCCCACAGGCAGGCCCAGGCGCCTAGGCTCTGCAGCACGTCCCTGCAAGGTTAGGCCGTGCACCGAGGCAGCCGGAACCACCCAGCTCCCCAGGAACCCGGACCAGCAATAGCGGCAGGCCTCCATATTGCAACCAGAACACAGCTGGAAAGGCACAGGTAGACAGATTCCATCAGGGGCTACCACGTGGGGGGATCTGCTAGGCTCTCGCTACTAGGCAGGCCCAGCAGCACCTGCCGAGGCTCTGCTGCACTCCCCCACACTTCCCGGAGACCTCAGGCCATGCACAAAGTCAGCGGGTGGCAGCCAGCTCGTGATCCCGTTGAGCAGCAATCACGCATAACCACCAGTAGAGAAACAACAGGTAAGCCCAGCTGATTCATACACCAGCCAGTGACAACAAGGTCAACTAAAACCAGAAATAACCAGATGGCAAAAGGTAAACGAAGGAATGTCACTAACAGAAATCAAGGCAACATGACAGCATCTGAACCCAGTTCGCCAACAACAGGAAGCCCTGGATACCCCAAAACACCAGAAAAACAAGACTTGGATATAAAATCACTGGTCAGGATGCTGGTAGCTGAACACATAGAAAAATCTCGTAAAGAAATCGAAGAGAAATTGGATCAAAAGTTAGAAGCCTTTACAAGGCAAATACAAAAATCACTTCAAGAAATGCAGGAGAAGATGGATCAAAAAGAAGAAGACAATAAGGAGGAAAGAGAAAAATCACTTAAAGAAATACAGAGAACGTGGGCCAACAAGTAGAAGCTATGAAAGAGGAAACACAAAAATCTATTAAAGAAATACATGAAAACACAATCAAGCAAGCGAAAGATCTGAGCACATCCATCCAGGTACTAAAAACAGAAGTAGAAACAACCAAGAAATCGCAGAGGGAGACAACATTGGAGATAGAAAACCTTGGGAAGAAATCAGGAGCCATAGATGCAAATATCAACAATAGAATACAAGAGATAGAAGACAGAATATCAGAAGCCGAAGATACCATAGGAACCATTGATTCAACAGTCAAAGAAAATACTAAATGCAAAAAGGCTGTAACCCAAAACATCCAGGAAATCTAGGACACAAGGAGAAGACCAAACCTAAGGATTATAGGTATAGACGAGAATGAAGATGTACAAGTTAAAGGGCCAGCAAATATCTTCTACAAAATTATGGAAGAAAACTTCCCCAACCTAAAGAGAGAGATGCCCATGAATATACAAGAAGCATACAGAACCCCAAACAGACTGGATCAGAACAGAAATACATCCCGTCACATAATAATCAAAACTCCAAATGTACTAAACAAAGAAAGAATATTAAAGGCAGCAAGAGAAAAAGGCCAAGTAACTTATAAAGGAAGACCTATCAGAATAACACCAGACTTCTCACCTGAGACCATGAAAGCTAGAAGATCCTGGGCAGATATAATGCAAACTCTAAGAGAACACAAACGTCAACCAAAACTACTTTACCCAGCAAAGCTCTCAATCGCCATAGATGGAGACATCATGGTATTCCATGACAAAACCAAATTTGCACGATATCTTTCCATAAATCCAGCCCTACAAAGGATAATAGGGGGAAAACACCAAGACAAGGACGGAAACTACACCCGGGAAGAAGCAAGATAGAAACCTCCTCTCATCAAACCCAAAAGAAGGTAACCTCTCGAATATAAAAAATAAATAAAATAAATAAATATAATTTCAAAAATGTCTGGAGGAAATAATTACTATTCCTTAATATCTCTTAACATCAATGGACTCAATTCCCCAATAAAAAGACATAGATTAACAGACTGGATATGGAAAAAGGACCCTACATTTTGCTGCATACAGGAAAAACATCTCAGTGTCAAAGACAACTTAGAGTAAAAGGCTGGAAGACAATTTTACAAGCAAATGGTCTCAGGAAACAAGCTGGAGTAGCCATTCTAATATCAGATAAAATCGACTTCCAACCTAAAATCATCAAAAGAGACTCAGAAGGTCACTTCTTGCTGGCCAAAGGGAAAATCCACCAAGAAGAGCTCTCAATACTGAACATCTATGCTCCAAATGCAAGGGCACCCTCATTTGTAAAAGAAACCTTACTAAAGCTTAAAGCACACATTACACCTAACACAATAATTGTGGGTGACTTCAACACTCCACTCTCCTCAATGGACCGATCAGGAAAGCAGAAACTAAACAGGGACACAGTGAAACTAATTGAAACTCTGGACCAATTGGATTTAACAGATATATATAGAACATTTCATCCTAAAGCAAAAGAATATACCTTTTTCTCAGCACCGCACGGTACCTTCTCCAAAATCGATCATATAATTGGTCACAAGACAGACCTCAACAAATACAAGAAGACTGACCTAATCCCATGCCTCCTATCAGATCACTATGGAGTAAAAGTGGTCTTCAATAGCAAGAGGAACAACAGAAAGCCCACATACACATGGGAACTGAACAATACTCTACTCAATGACACCTTGGTCAAAGAAGAAATAAAGAAAGAAATCAAAGACTTTTTAGAATTCAATGAAAATGAAGGTACGACCTACCCAAATCTATGGGACACAATGAAAGCAGTGCTAAGAGGAAAACTCATAGCCCTGAGTGCCTCCAAAAAGAAACTGGAGAGAGCATACACTAGCAACTTAACAGTATACCTGAAGGCCCTGCAACAAAAAGAAGCTAATTCACCTAGGAGGAGGAGAAGACAGGAAATCATTAAACTAAGGGCAGAAATCAATCAAGTAGAAACAAAGAGAACCATACAAAGAATCAACAAAACCAAGACCTGGTTCTTTGAGAAAATCAAGATAGATAAACCCTTAGCCAGACTAACCAAAGGACACAGAGACAGTATACAAATTAACAAAATTAGAAATGAAAAGGGAGACATAACAACAGAAACTGAGGAAATTCAAAAGATCATCAGATCCTACTACAAAGGTCTATACTCAAAACAACTGGAGAATCTGGAGGAAATGGACAATTTCCTAGACAGATATCAAATACCAAAATTAAATCAGCATCAAGTAGATCAGCTAAATAGTCCCATAACCCCTAAAGAAATAGAAGGGGTTATAGAAAGCCTCCCAACCAAAAAAAGTACGGGACCAGATGGTTTTAGTGCAGAATTCTACCAGACCTTCAAAGAAGACTTAACACCAATACTTTTCAAACTATTCCACAAAATAGAGACAGAAGGGACACTGCCCAACTCATTCTTCAAAGCCACAATTACGCTAATACCTAAACCACAAAAAGATCCAACAAAGAAAGAGAACTACAGGCCAATTTCTCTTATGAATATAGATGCAAAAATACTAAATAAAATTCTTGCTAACCGAATCCAAGAGCACATCAAAACGATCATCCACCATGATCAAGTAGGTTTCATCCCAGGGATGCAGGGATGGTTCAATATACGGAAATCCATCAATGTAATCCACTACATAAACAAACTGAAAGAAAAAAACCACATGGTCATCACATTAGATGCTGAAAAAGCATTCGACAAAATTCAGCATCCTTTCATGCTAAAAGTCTTGGAAAGAGCAGGAATTCAAGGCCCATACCTAAACATAGTAAAAGCAATCTACAGCAAACCAGTAGCCAACATCAAAATAAATGGAGAGAAACTTGAAGCATTCCCACTAAAATCAGGGACTAGACAAGGCTGCCCTCTCTCTCCATATCTTTTCAATATAGTACTTGAAGTTCTAGCAAGAGCAATTAGACAACATAAGGAAGTCAAAGGGATACAAATTGGAAAGGAAGAAGTGAAACTATCATTATTTGCAGACAATATGATAGTTTACCTAAGCGACCCAAAAAACTCCACCAGAGAACTTCTACAGCTGATAAACAACTTCAGCAAAGTGGCAGGCTATAAAATTAACTCAAGCAAGTCAGTGGCCTTCTTGTACTCAAAGGACAAGTAGGCAGAGAAAGAAATTAGGGAAATAACACCCTTCACAATAGCCACAAACAACATAAAGTATCTTGGTGTGACTCTAACCAAACAAGCGAAAGATCTGTACAACAGGAACTTCAAGTCCTTGAAGAAAGAAATCGAAGAAGACCTCAGAAGATGGAAAAATATTTCTTGCTCCTGGATCGGCAGGATCAATATAGTAAAAATGGCCATCTTGCCAAAAGCAATATACAGATTCAATGCGATCCCCATCAAAATCCCAACTCAATTCTTCATAGATCTAGAAAGAGCAATTCTCAAATTCATCTGGAGCAACAAAAAACCCAGGATAGCTAAAACTATTCTCAACAATAAAAAGGACTTCTGGGGGGATCAATATCCCTGACCTCAAGCAGTACTACAGAGCAATTGTGTTAAAAACTGCATGGTATTGGTATAGCAACAGGCAAGCAGATCAATGGAACAGGATTGAAGACCCAGAAATTAACCCACAGACTTATGGTCACTTCATCTTTGATAAAGGAGCCACAACCATCCGGTGGAATAAAGATAGCCTTTTCAACAAATGGTGCTGGTTCAACTGGAAGTCAACATGCAGAAGAATGCGAATTGACCCACTCTTATCTCTTTGCACTAAGATCAACTCCAAGTGGATCAAGGACCTCCACATAAAACCAGACACACGGAAACTATTAGAAAAGAAACTTGGGAAGACCCTGGAGGACTTGGGCACAGGGGAAAAGTTCCTGAACAGAACACCAATAGCTTATGCTCTAAGATCAAGAATCGACAAATGGGACCTCATAAAATTACAAAGTTTCTGCAAAGCAAAGGACACTGTCAGAAGGACAAAACGGCAACCAACTAAGTGGGAAAAGATCTTCACCAACTACACATCCGACAGAGGGCTAATATCCAATATATACAAAGAATTCAAGAAGTTAGACTGCAAAGAAACAAATAACCCTTTCAAAAAATGGGGCACAGAGCTAAACAAAGAATTTTCACCAGAAAAAATTCGGATGGCCGAGAAACACCTTAAAAGATGTTCAACATCATTAGTCATCAGGGAAATGCAAATCAAAACAACCCTGAGATTCCACCTCACACCAGTCAGAATGGCTAAGATTAAAAACTCAAGAGACAACAAGTGCTGGCGAGGATGTGGAGAAAGAGAAACACTCCTCCACTGTTGGTGGGATTGCAAAATGGTAAAACTGCTCTGGAAATCAGTTTGGTGGGTCCTCAGAAAATTGGGCATGTCACTTCCAGAGGACCCTGGAATACCACTCCTGGGCATATACCCAGAGGATTCCCCTGCATGCAATAAGGACACATGCTCCACTATGTTTATAGCAGCCTTGTTTATAATAGCCAGAAATTGGAAGGAGCCCAAATATCCCTCAAAGGAGGAATGGATACAGAAAATGTGGTATATTTATACAGTGGAATACTACTCAGCAATTAAAAATAATGAATTCATGCAATTTGTAGGTAAATGGTTAGACCTGGAAAATATCATCCTGAGTGAATTAACCCAATCACAAAAGAATGCACACGAAATGCAATCACTGATAAGTGGATATTAATGAGCCCAGAAGCCCTAAATACTCAAGACACAAATAGCAAGTCAAATGATTCCCAAGAAGAAGAAAGGAGAGGACCCTGGGCCTGTAAAGATTGCATCCAGTTTAGTAAAGAAACGGAGGGGGGAGGGGGAATGATTGGGGAACAGTTGGGGGGGTAGAGGAACTATGGGAACTATGGTGGGTGGGAACTGGGAAAGGGGAAAGCCTTTGGAATGTAAACATAGAATATAGAAAATAAAAAAAAATTTAAAAAAAAGAAATTCAAATTCAGAATCAACTGAAAATTTACTTCAAATTAGCAAATGTTTATAGGCTTTTTAGCTGTTTACTTTCTTCCTAGCTGATACCATGTATTTCTTTTGTAATCTACTATAATCTACTACTAGCCTTTCTTATTGTGTAGATATTAATATTCTAAAATTCTCTCTACTGTATCCTGTTCATTGTCCTTTCTATATCATTTGGTCTTTTGGCTTCCCTGAAACTTTTGCTTGTTTTGACATTTATTATATGCATATTTTCTCTTCAGTTGTCCATCTGTTGTTTAATCTTCTGCTCCATTTGAACTTTTTGAATATTTGTCTTCAATCTAATAGCTTAGCCTTATGATCTTTTTCTATTTTTGGATTCTCTTCCTCCTTTGGAAGCTTGATCTTATTGATTGATTTATTTTAACCAAGTGGCTTTTTCCTCAAAAGTCTTGTCACTTTTCTGATTTAAAAGTTTAACACCTTCATCTGGGCTTTACATAGAGCATTTCATTTACTCTCCCAGTGGAATTTTATTTATTACTCATGCCAACTTCTGCTCAACACAGTCATTCTGGTACACAAACATATAGTATGGTTGCTGTTCTTTGGATTTTCATAATTAGATACATTAATCAGGAATCGAGAAAGCAAACTATTATCTTGAAGGTTTTATATATTTTGTGAAATTTGTAATGAAACACAGCAACAATTAGAGAATATGGAGGTCATGAATTTGAAGGAGAGCAGAATGGAGCGATTTGAAGAAAGGAAAGAAAGGAGAGAAAGGTTGTCATCAAATTATATTCTCAAAAATAAACGACAAAACAATGAAATGCTGTTACCTGCAAAAAATCTTAATTATAATGTTATTATAGAAAGGTCTGTGAATCTACCTGTTAAAACATAATGTTATTTTTATTTATGAGCATTGAAATAACATCACCGAATTTTCAGACTCTTGCATAGTCCAGTGGTTAAGCAAGCTAGGTACATAGAGCTCTTTCAGTTAAATTTTCTTGTGATAAATGTAGAAAATGTAACTATTATTAACTCAACTTAAATTGATGTGCAGAATTCTTCCAAATTCTGACTTTAATTTAAATTTCTCTGTTTCAAATGGTAATGTTCTTCATTTAGTTCAAGTCTTCTCAGGTTAGGACACCAAGCACTAATTATTTAAGAGTGATAATCTTTTTCACTTTGTTTTTCAATTTTATGTGATAATTAATATAAGAAAAGTTGGTTTAAAGAAAAGGACATCTCTACTTTCATATGTTCATTGGGAAATAGCAATATTGACAAGATCAAGTACTGTTTTGATCATTAAATAATTACAGATGCTATAGAAGTTTGTAATGGAATAAAATGCATGAGAATGCCAAAATTCTCTGTTTGTAACTCATTGCCTTAAACATATGGAGACTTAATTGAAGACAAATGCCTGAAAAGCATCTAATCATAGAGACAATACTAGTATCTAGTACATAGACA
This sequence comes from Apodemus agrarius, assembly GCA_964023405.1. Taxonomy (NCBI): domain Eukaryota; kingdom Metazoa; phylum Chordata; class Mammalia; order Rodentia; family Muridae; genus Apodemus; species Apodemus agrarius. The sequence continues at coordinate 73,925,535 of OZ030020.1, read as the reverse complement.
GTAGTAGGCAAGAAAGAACAAAACTATACATAATGCTTTGCTGTCTATTACATGAACAAAGCCAAATATTTTTACTTCAAAGCACTATACTCTTGTTTAAGAAGTTTGTAGTGGTGCCAATACTGCTACTTTTGAGAGGAAAACTGTGACTTATAAATCTATGGAAAAAATAAAGTCATAGCATTTACACATTCTCCAAGAGTGTAATAAAACAAACTCCTGGAAGTTTGCCTTTACCTTTCTAATTAGAAGGAAAACACAGTGCAATGCACATATTAAACATATCTCCAACAAAGTAAAACACACATTTAATGTCATACTATTGTACTAGTTACAAGTGAAAGACAAGGGCAAACATTTTGCACCCATGCATGACTCAACTATGTTAATTTTTTAACACATTTGCTGACCATCTATTCTAGTCTACCCTATCTCACATACAATTGGGAAACTATGAAATGTGAGGTGAACTAGAGAATATCAGATAAAGAACTTTATAAAAGAAAGCCAATCTTAATGTCATGGAGTCTCCAACCAAAAGAAAGTAAAAATACAGCATCATGAAAAATAGAGTTTCAATGGTAACTGAGGTTGGAACCTCCAAGTATATTCTAGAACAGAAATACTTCATTGTTTAGCAACAAATGTACAGGTGAAGATGAAATAAATATAATAAATCCATGAATTATTTTTATAAAGTGGCAGTTCATCTAGTAAATATAATTTTAATCATATGCATGTCCAACATGCATTTTACTCTCATGCCTCTCTAAGACCTGTCCTCCACGAAGTAATGGACCTAAAATGTTTATCACAAGGAAAATAAATAACAAACCCCCAGATGAGATATTAAATCATGAGACAATTAGAAATATAAACAGTGGGGTATGTGTCTATATTGTATGCAGGGGAATCCTCTGAGTATCTGCCCAGGAGTGGTATGACAGGGTCCTCTGGAAGTGTCATGCCCAATTTTCTGAGGAACCGCCAGACTGATTTCCAGAGTGGTTGTACCATCTTGCAATCCCGCCAACACTGGAGGAGTGTTCCTCTTTTTCTGCATCCTTGCCAGCACCTGTTGTCTCCTGAATTTTCAATCTTAGCCATTCTGACTAGTGTGAGGTGGAATCTCAGAGTTGTTTTGATTTGCATTTCCCTGATGACTAATGATGTTGAAGATCTCTTAAGGTGTTTTTCAGCCATCTGAATTTCTTCTGGTGACAATTCTTTGTTTAGCTCTGTACCCCATTTTTAATAGGGTTATTTGGTTCTTTGGGGTCTAACTTCTTGAATTCTTTGTATATACTGGATATTAGCCCTCTGTCAGATGTGGGGTTGATGAAGATCTTTTCTCAATTTGTTGATTGCCATTTTGTCCTACTGCCAGTGTCCTCTGCCTTACAGAAACTTTGTAATTTTATGAGGTCCAATTTATCTATTCTTGATCTTAGAGCATAAGCTACTGGTGTTCTGTTCAGGAACTTTCACCCTGTACCTATGTCTTCCAGGGTCTTCCCAAGTTTCTTTTCTATTAGTTTCAATGTGTCTGGTTTTATGTGGAGGTCCTTGATCCACTTGAAGTTGATCTTAGTACAAGGAGAAAAGAGTGGGTCAATTCACATTCTTCTGCATGTTGACCTCCAGTTGAACCAGCACCATTTGTTGAAAAGGCTATCTTTTTTCCACTGGATTGTTGTAGATCCTTTATCAAAGATCAAGTGACCATAAGTCTGTAGGTTCATTTCTGGGTCTTCAATCCTATTCCATTGATCTGTTTGCCTGTTGCTGTACCAATACCATGCAGTTTTTAACACAATTGCTCTGTAGTACTGCTTGAGGTCAGGGATATTGATTCCCCCAGAAGTTCTTTTATTGTTGAGAATAGTATAAGCTATCCTGGGTTTTTTGTTACTCCAAATAAATTTGAGAATTACTCTTTCTAGACCTATGAAGAATTGAATTGGTATTTTGATGGGGATTGCATTGAATATGGAGATTGCTTTTGGAAAGAAGGCCATTTTTACTATATTGATCCTGCCAATCCTAGAGCAAGAAATATTTTTCCATCTTCTGAGGTCTTCTTCGATTTCTTTCTTCAAGAACTTGAAGTTCCTGTCATACAGATCTTTCACTTGTTTGGTTGGAGTCACACCAAGGTACTTTATGTTGTTTGTGGCTATTGTGAAGGGTGTTATTTCCCTAACTTCTTTCTCAGCCTGCTTGTCCTTTGAGTACAGGAAGGCTACTGATTTTCTTGAGTTGATTTTATAACCATCCATTTTGCTGAAGTTGTTTATCAGCTGTAGAAGTTCTCTGGTGGAGTTTTTCGGGTCGCTTAAGTAGACTATCATATCATCTGCAAATAATGATAGTTTGACTTCTTCCTTTCCAATTTGTATCCCTTTGACTTCCTTATGTTATCTAATTGCTCTTGCTAGAACTTCAAGTACTATATTGAAAAGATATGGAGAGAGAGGGCAGCCTTGTCTAGTCCCTGATTTTAGTGGGATTGCTTCAAGTTTCTCTCCATTTAGTTTGATGTTGGCTACTGGTTTGCTGTAGATTGCTTTTACTATGTTTAGGTATGGGCCTTGAATTCCTGCTCTTTCCAAGACTTTTAGCATGAAAGGATGCTGAATTTTGCCCAGATATCCCTCAAAGGAGGAATGGATACAGAAAATATGGTATATTTATACAATGGAATACTACTCAGCAATTAAAAATAATGACTTCATGCAATTTGTAGGCAAATGGTTAGATCTGGAAAATATCATCCTAAGCGAGTTAACCCAATCACAAAGGAATACACATGAAATGCAATCACTGATAAGTGGATATTAATGAGCCCAGAAGCCCTGAATACTCAAGGCACAATTAGCAAGTCAAATGATTCCCAAGAAGAAAAAAGGAGAGGACCCTGGGCCTGAAAAGATTGGATCCAGTTTTGTAAACCCAGAACAGAGAAATTGTGGGGGGGTATGATTAGTGAATTGTTGGGGGGAGAGGACTTATGGGACATATGGTGGGGGGAAGAACTGGGAAAGGGGAAAGCCTTTGGAATCTTTGGAATGTAAACAAAGAATATAGAATAAAAATTATATATATATATATATATATATATATATATATAAGAAATATAAACAGATGCTGGAGCATGTTGCTTATATAAAAACAAGAATGACTTGAAATTTTTCAAAGTATATAAAGCTTCAGATTTGGAAAAGTTCTTTACCAATGCTACTTCAGATAGAGGGCTAATATCCAAAATATAGAATGAACTTAAGAAGTTAGACTCCAGAGAACCAACAACACTATTAAAAATGGGGTTCAGAGCTAAACAAAGACTTTTTATTAGATATATTCTTTATTTACATTTCAAATGATTTTCCCTTTCCTGTTCCCCCACCGGAAAGTCACATAAGCCATCTCCACTTCCCACCCCCAACCCCCTTACAAAGAATTTTTTTTTAATTTTTATTTTCTATATTCTATGTTTACATTCCAAAGGCTTTCCCCTTTCCCAGTTCCCCCCACCATAAGTCCCATAATTCTCTCCCCCAACAATTCCCCAATCATCCCCACCCCCACGATTTCTCTGTTCTGGGTTTACAAAACTGGATCCAATCTTTTTAGGCCCAGGGTCCTCTCCTTTCTTCTTCTTGGGAATCATTTGACTTGCTAATTGTGCCTTGAGTATTCAGGGCTTCTGGGCTCATTAATATCCACTTATCAGTGATTGCATTTCATGTGTATTCTTTTGTGATTGGGTTAACTCACTTAGGATGATATTTTCCAGATCTAACCATTTAGCTACAAATTGCATGAATTCATTATTTTTAATTGCTGAGTAGTATTCCATTGTATAAATATACCACATTTTCTGTATCCATTCCTCCTTTGAGGGATATTTGGGCTCCTTCCAATTTCTGGCTATTATAAACAAGGATGCTATAAACATAGTGGAGCATGTGTCTTTATTGTATGCAGGGTAATCCTCTGGTCATATGCCCAGGAGTGGTATGCCAGGGTCCTCTGGAAGTGACATGCCCAATTTTCTGAGGAACCGCCAAACTGATTTCCAGAGCAGTTACTGAAGAATCTTGGAAGGCTGAAAAGCACTTAAGGAAACGTTCAACATCCTTAGTCATCAGGGAAATACAAATCATAAATACCCTAAGATTCCACCTCACACTAGACAGAATAGCTAAGATCAAAAACTCAGTTTCTCTAATGACTAATGTTGTTGAGCATTTCTTAAGGTGCTTCTCAGCCATCCAAATTTCTTCAGGTGAAAAGTCTTTGTTTAGCTCTGTACCCCATTTTGACAGGGTTCTTTGGTTTTCTGGGGTCTAACTTCTTGAGTTCTTTGTATACATTGGATATTAGCCCTCCGTCAGATGTAGGGTTGGTGAAGATCTTTTCCCAATTTTTTGGTTGCCAATTTGTTCTTTTGACAGTGTCTTTTACCTTACAGAAACTTTGTAATTTTATGAGGTCCCATTTATCTATTCTTGATCTTAGAGCATACGCTATTGGTGTTCTGTTCAGGAACTTTCCCCCTGAGCCAGTGTTCTCCAGTGTCTTCCCCCATTTCTTTTCTATTAGTTTTAGTGTGTCTGGTTTTTTGTTTTTTGTTTTTTTTTTACAATTTTTTTAAATTTTCTATATTCTTTGTTTACATTCTGAAGGCTTTCCCTTTTCCCCGTTCCCCCCTTACCATGTGTCCCATATGTCCGCTTCCACCCCACCCCACCCCCCACCTATTCCCCAATCACCACCCCACCATTTCTCTGCTCTATTCTGGTATTCTCCTACAAAACTGGACCTCGTCCTTTCAGGACCAGGTCCTCTCCTTCCTTCCTTCTTGGGAAACTTTTGACTTGCTAATTGTGCCTTGAGTATTCAGAGCCTCTGGGCTCATTAATATCCACTTATCAGTGATTGCATTTCATGTGTATTCTTTTGTGATTGGGTTAACTCACTTAGGATGATATTTTCCAGAGTGTGTCTGGTTTTATGTGGAGGTCCTTGATCCACTTGGAGTTGAGCTTAGTACAAGGAGATAAGAGTGGATCAATTCTCATTCTTCTGCATGTTGACCTCCAGTTGAGCCAGCACCATTTGTTGAAAAGGCTATCTTTTTTCTACTGGATGTTTTCAGATCCTTTGTCAAAGATCAAGTGGTCATAGATGTGTGGGTTCAATTCTGGGTTTTAATCCTATTCCATTGATCCACCTCCCTGTCACTGTACCAATACCATGCAGTTTTTAACACTACTGCTCTGTAGTATTGCTTAAGGTCTGGGATACTGATTCCCCCAGAAGTTCTTTTACTGTTGATAATAGTTTTAGCTATCCTGGGTTTTTTGTTACTCCAGATGAATTTGAGAATTGCTCTTTCTTACTCTATGAAGAACTTAGTTGGGGTTTTGAAGGAGATTGCATTGAATCTATATATTTTGCCTCACACCAGTCATAATGGCTAAGATTAAAAACTCAGGAAACAGCAGGTGTTGGCGAGGATGTGGAGAAAGAGGAACACTCCTCCACTGCTGGTGGGATTGCAAGCTGGTGCAACCACTCTGGAAATCAGTCTGGCGGTTCCTCAGAAAACTGGACACAATACTTCCTAAGGACCCTACCATACCACTCCTGGGCATATACCCAGAAGATTCCCCAGCATGCAATAAGGATACATGCTCCACTATGTTCATAGCAGCCTTATTTATAATAGCCAGAATCTGGAAAGTACCCAGATGTCCCTCAACGGAGGAATGGATACAAAATTGTAGCATATATACACAACGGAGTACTATTCAGCCATTAGGAACAATGAATTCATGAAATTCTTTGAGAAATAGATGGAGCTGGAGAACATCATACTAAGTGAGGTAACCCAGTCTCAAAAGAATACCCATGGTATGCACTCACTGATAAGTGGATATTTGCCTAGACTCTTGAAACACCAAGACATAATCCACATACCAAATGATGTCCAAGAAGGAAGGAGTGGAACCTGGATCTGGAAAGGCCAATGCATCAGTGTAGGAGAATACCAGAACAGGGAATTGGGACGGGGAGGATGGCGGAACAGGAGGAAGGAAAAGAGCATGTGGGACCTTTGTGGGGCAGGGAATCAGGAAAAGGGAAATGAAATGTAAATAAAGAATATATATATATATAAAAAACCCCAGATGGCAACAGATGCTGGCAAGGATGTGGAGGAAAGAGGAACACTCTTCCATTGCTGGTGGGACTGCATGCTGGAAAAACTATTTTGGAAATAATTTTACAATTCCTCAGAAAATTGGAAATTAGTCCTATCTAAGACCCAGCTATACCACTCCTGTGTATATACCCAAAAGATGCTCCAACATATAATAAATATACATGCTCCACTATGTTTATAGTAGCCTTATGTAAAATAGTCAGAAGCTAGAAACAATCTAGATGTCCCTAACAAAGGAATGGGTACAGAAAATGTAATACACAATGAAGTACTACTCAGCTATTAAAAACAATGAATTTGTGAAATTTGTAAGCAAATGGATGGAACTAGAAAATATCATCTTGAGTGAGATACCTCAGGCACAAAAGAACACACATGGTATGTACTCACTGATAAATGGATTTTAGCCTAAAAGCTCATAATACCAATGATAGAGTCCACAAACCATATGCCCCTTAAGAAGAAGGAAGACCAAAGTGTAGATTCCTTAATCCTACATGGAATGTGGAACAAAGTAATCATAGGAGGTAGAGGGAAAGAGGAACCTTGTAGGAAGAGAGGAGGGGGAGGAAAAAAGGGGGCAGAATCATGTATTGCAAGAGACAGGAGAGAAGTTGAATAGAAACATGTAGCAGTGGGGGATGAGTATCTGGGTGTAGTCACTAGAAAGTTCCAAACTCCAGTGAAGTAAGAGACTCCTAGGAGGTAATGTCAATGACTTTAGCAGAATTATTTAACAAAGGGGACATAGAACCTATAGAGACCACTTGTAGTAGATAGACATGGCTCCCAGTGGATAGATGGGACATTTTTAACCCAAAAATGTTCCTTGCCCAAAGGAAAGACAAGGGCAAAAAATGGAACAGAGTCTGAAGGAAAGGCCATCCATAGACTGCCTCACCTATGGATCCATCCATCTGCAGACACCAAACCCCCACACTATTGCTGATGACCAAAAAGTGCTTGCTGACAGAGCCTGGTACAGCAGTTCCTTGAGAGGTTCTAGATGTAGATACAGCCAACCATTGGTCTGAGCCCAGAGATTCCAATAGAAGAGCTAGTAAAAAGACTGAAGGCACTGAAGAGATTATAATCCCATAAGAAGAACAATATCAACTAACTGGGCAACCCAGAGCTCCCAGGGATTATATCACCAACCAAAGAATATTCATAAAGGGAGCCAGGACTCTAGATACATATGTAACAGAGGATGACTTTATCTGATATCAATTGGAGGGAATGGAGGCTTGATGACCCTCCATTAGAGGAAAAGCCAGAGGGGTGAGGTGGAAGTGGGTGAGTGGGTAGAGGAACACCCTTGTGGAAACAAAGGGGATCCAGGAGAGGGTGGATGGGATGGTGAGTTGTAGAGGGGTAACCAGCGAGGGGGATATCATTTGAAAAAATAATTATTAAAATAAATTATTAAAGTACATACTGGAATACTGAGTAATATTGAGCAATAAACAATATCCTTGTAATAAATACATTAAGATTATAATTTAATGTCTTTATCTAGAACTAGAGTCAGTAAGCTGTGTCTTTAAACCTCATTCCCACACTTTCTTTCTCATACATTTTGTAAAAGTGTATTGAGTCATAGGTACTTTCAGTTTATTTAGTCTACAGCTGTCTTTGATTGACAGTATAGCTGAACTGTGGCAACAGAAACTATATGATCAAGGAAGTCTCAAACAATTTTAACTAGATATTTATTTTAAAAGGATATTCCTCCTGACATTGAATTAGGAACTTTATAAACTTCATGAGCAAATATATTCAGATGTTTCCTTCCTCCTCCATCTACTTTTCCTCATTCTGTCAAAATTGGATTACTTTCAAGTATTCTTCATTTCCTTCTTAGGACACATTTTTTTTTAAATCTATTACACTTATGTCAGGAGGCCAAAGAAAGACCAATGTTCTATTCTACCTTGGCTGAACTACTCAGACCACTCACTTCTCGTATAGAAGATTGTACTAGAATACTTATTAGAATAAATATGTGGAAGCAGTAGTCCATTATTCAAACGATACAACAGGGAGTATAAGACTATCCAGAGTTCCCTATTCTTTAATGAGCAGAAAAATATAGGAAATGTTTAGATGCATCCATAATAAAGACATAATACATATATAAGATGTTTACTAAACATTAAGGTGGGTCTAACACTAATCTAGATATCTAATGATAATATCCATCATATTTACTATCAAATGTACTTGTGGCCCAATGAACCTTTTGAATTACAGGTCCATAGGTTCCATACTACTAGAAAAATATATAAAGGACTTTTGTTTCAGGGAAAATATTTTAAGTGGATTAGGAGGGCCTGACAAACTCACAGAAGCACATAAAATCAGACTCTAAGTGGCCACATGGTATCCTGCCTGCAATATGGGATCTTAGGTAGAAATAAGAGTCAATCAGTTTTACCACTAACCTGACAGCTACCCCCACACTATGCCACGAAAATCACTAGGTATTTTACAATCTGGACATCCACATAGGGACCCACAGAACCAGTCTGTGCACATACTTACTTACCACCCAACCCACCTATTATACTATTTGAGAAACATAGAATCTGGCAAGACCACCCAATTCTGAAAATTGGGAAGGAGAATATTCTAACCTTCCAGAAAGTTTGCTCCTGGGATGAGGATTTTCACCCATCCCAAACTAAATTAGGAACCATTTATGATACTCCATCAACATATTACAATGTTTCCCCAAGTATGATCTTAATGCAACATTAATAATACTACAAACTGATGAAAGTAAGAAATTAGATCCAAATGTCAGTTGAACAAAGGTGAGTCCAAATCTCCATAGAAAGAAACATCAACAGCAGTCTAACACCAGATGACTATTATAAAACCACAAGCAACATAAGAAACCAAAACGATATACTTGATCCAGAAACTAATGACCTCACTATAAATTTAATGAGAAAAATAACTTAGTTGGTAAACAAAACAATTACTTTTGGTAAATGGTAATTATAAATATGTTCAAGGAACTTCAAGTGAATATAAAGAAATGTCAGAGTAAAGAACCCAAAGACAAACTGTTTAATGAAATAATGACAACTAAAAGTTTTAAGCAAAATTAATAATAATTAATGTATTCTCCAAAGAAAAACTAAACTAAACTAAAACTCAAACAACAAAACAAAACAAAGTAAGCAAGCAAACAAAAATCCCTCATGAACTGAAACAAAAACTGAAGGGAAAACTACAGCAGTAATAGCTGTATATTGAGAAACAGAGATTATCATGTATTGAAGCAATGTAAAAGAACTGGAACACTCAGTCAAACAAGGTATTAAATCTAAAAATAAAAGGAAACATAACAAAATTACATCAGGATAGTAAAATGCAAATTTTATAAAAATACCCAACTCTGATGGCTTGAATATGCTTAGTCCAGGAAGTGGCCCTATTAGGAGGTGTGGCCTTGTTAGAGTAGTTGTGGCTTTGTTAGAAGTATGTCATTATGGGAGTGGGCTTTAAGACCCTCATCCTAACTCCCTGGAAGCCAGTCTTCTCCTGGCTTTTGAATGAAGTAGAATTCTCACCAACAAAGTCTTCCAAATGCCATATTCCCATTAAGCCCCCTTAAAATATTCTACTACTTTCCAAATCCACAGTCCCCAAAATCCACATTTTTGTAAACAATGGCATGGTCAGGACTACCACATCAATACACCACTCCTGTTACCAACTTCTGTCTTGCTTATGGTTTACTGCTATGAACAGACACCATGACCAAGGTAACTTATTTAATTAGGGTTGGTTTACAGGTTAAGTGGTTCATTCCATTGTCATCAAGGTGGGGAAAAGGAAGTGTCCAGGCAGATATGGGACTGGAGGATCTGAGAGTTTTTTATCTTTATCCAAAGGCAGACAGAAGAAGACTGGCTTCCAGGGAGTTAGCCTGAAAGTCTTAACAATTACACTCTAACAATGGCATGTTTGCTCCAACAAAGGCACATTTTTTCAATAATGCCACTCCTTGGCCCAAGCATATTCAAGCCATTGCACCAACCTATGAATAAAAGGTATAGAAATGAAAGATGTAAAATATTATCAACAAAACCATGTAAGAAAATATTCAAATCTAAGAAAGAGATACCTATTATACTCAAGAGACAAAAAAAATGCAAAACACAAGTGGCCACAAAACACCTCAGGTCATATAAAAATCAAAAACTTAACTGTACAGAACCAATAATGAATATAAAAAACTGAAAGACAGAAAGACCTTGCCATGCATAAAGTCATGGTCTTCAGAATATGACTTGACTTCAGTGGAACCTTTAGAAGCCAGAAGAAGTTTAACTGATGATCTAAAAGTTATAAAAGACCATAGATACCAACCCAGAATATTATACCCAGCAAAACTATCAGGTTTAAAAGAAGAAGAAGAAGAATGAAATTATTTTCACAATGAAAACAAATATTAGGAGTTTGTGACTAATGTGTTAGCTCTACAGATGATAATAGAAATACTTTGGTGTGAAGACAAGATTAAACACACCCAAGAGAGCACAAAAATAAATAAACAACTCCAGAACAGTTAATCAAAAATGATCTAAGAAAACATCAGCACAATAAAATAACACAAACTAATAATCATTGCTCAGTTATATTATTAATGTTATTGTTACTTTTTTGAATTCTCAATAAAATAAGATAGATTGACAGCTTGTATATAAAACACATATATCAATAGACAACACCTTAGAATAAAAACATAGAAAATGGTAATCTAAGCAAATGAAACTGAGGGGAAAAAAAGTGCGTATAGAAATTCTAATATCCAACAAAAGACTTTAAACAAAACCTAATCAGAAAAGATAGTGGAAGAACTAAAGGAAAAAAACTACTAAGAGATAATCTTATAAATAAACCCTATATTGAACCAAATACAGCGACAGGGGGAAATTACAGTACTACACTCACACCAATAAAGAGATCATCCAGATAAAAACGAAATAGAGAAAACCTGTAGTTAAATACCATAAAATAATAGATGTAACACATATTTACACTACATTTCTCCTAAAAACTAATGAACAAACTTTCTTCTTAGAAGCCCATGGAAATTTCTCCCAAGTTGAACACATATTAGAAAACAAAGGAAGTCTCAACAAATATTAAAAATCAAATCAACATCCTGAAATTCTGATAACAGATTAAAAAATCTGGATCTCAATAACAATTGAAACTGCAGAAAATATACAAGGTCACTGAAACAGCACACCATACTACAGAAAGAAAATTCCATCAATGGATAACTTGATGTGGAACTTTAAAAAGTCTTATATTCAATAAAAATACAACAGGCAGAAACTGATGTGACATAATAAAGGCAATCCTAAGAAGTAAATCTATGAACAAAAGGCCTATTTCAATTCACTTGCAAAATAGCATAACAATAACTTACTGGTGCACCTGTATGCTTAGGAAAGAGAAGAAACAACTCCCCCAACCAGTCCATAAGAAAATAAAATCAAAATCACTGCTGAAGTTAATAAAGTTGAAGTAAAAAACAAAGAATAAGTGAAATAAGGAGTTCTTTTTTCAAAGGAGTGACAAGAAAAACAAACATTCAGCTAAACTAAACACAGGAGAGAAAACATAAATTAATAAAATAAGAAATGAAAATACAAATATACAACAAGCACTGGGGCTTTTCAAAACCTTATAAAGATTTTCTTTAAAGATTCATACTATAGGCAACAGCATTGCAGTAGTCCACAGTGTGAATTTTAATGCATAGTCTTATAAGGTTTTGAATCGCCTGAGTGTTTGTTCTATACTTCTCTATTTTCTGTACATGGTGAGATGTGACGTTTTAGCTGGGCTGACTTTTCTAGCCTCAGTGGGAAAAGATGCATCTAGCTTCACAGACTTGTGTTCTGTGGGAGATACAGGGGGTGGTAAGGGGAGAAATAGGGTTGGATGGGGCCACCCACTCAGAAGAGAAGGGGAGGAGATGTGATCTGGAGGAGGGCAGTGAGCAGAATGCAAAGTGAATATGATAATGAAAATAAATTTAAAATATCTACCACAATCAATGAAATCATTGTAATTATTTTTTTTAAAATCTCCCAACTAAAAATCATCTAAGAACATGTAGATAAAATACAGAGTTCTTCCAGTCCTTATAAGGGGATTTAGGACTAATATTTTTCAATGTATTTCATAATGTACTAAAGGATGAAACATTTCCAAATTCTTTAATGAATCCACATTACATGATACAAAACCAGACAAAAGCCAACCAATTAAAGCAACATCTAATGAACATAAATGTGAAGTTTCTCAAAATAATGCATTTAAAAGAATTTTTGTATTTATTTATTTATTTATTTATTTATTTATTGCCAGGAATTTTATTTTATTTTATTTTATTTTATTTTTAATTTTTTTATTTATTGAAAAGTGAACTAAAGGGTAGTAAAAATACTTTGATAAAATTAAAAATTTACATGGAAAATATTTCAGATAAACACGTTAAAATTCACAATTTTCAGGGAAAATTAAGGAGTAACATGGTAGACAGGTAAAACATTGCTAAATTAATTGAAATATGGGACAGAAACATTGTGTGATAGAATTGAAGATTTACGTGGAAAATATTTCTGATAAAATTGTAGAATAATAGAAAAAAAGTTAGAATTGAAGATTATCATGAAAAATTTTATAGAGATATAATAATGATAGGCATAAAAACATTCCTAAGTTGATTAAAAACGGAATTATAAACATTTTCTGATAAACTTGAAGATTTACATGGAGAATATTTCTGATAAAATTGAAGATTTACATGAGAAATATTTCATTAGTCTATGTCTTTTTGTTGGGGAGTTGTTAAGAGATATTAGGGAATAGTGATTGTTGCTTCCTGTTATTTTTTATGTTATTTTTATGTTTGTGTGGGTATCTTCTTTTGGGTTTGTTGGAAGATTACTTTCTTGCTTTTTCTTGGGTGTAGTTTCCCTCTTGTGTCGGCATTTTCCATCAATTATCCTTTCTAGGGCTGATTTTATGAACAGATACTGTGCAAATTTGGTTTTATCAAGGAATATGTTGCTTTCTCTATCTATGATGATTGAGAGTTTTGCTAGGTATAGTAGCCTGGGCTGGCATTATTGTTCTCTTAGGATCTGTATGAGGTCTGCCCAGGATCTTCTAGGTTTCATCGTCTCTGGTGAGAAGTCGGGAGTGATTCTGAAAGGTCTGTCTTTATAAGTTAATTGCCCCTTTGCCCTTACTGCTTTTAATATTCTTTCTTTGTTTAGTGGATTTGGTGTTTTGATTATTATGTGCCACGAGGAGTTTCTGTTCTGGTCCTGTCTGTTTGGAGTTCTGAAGGCTTTTTGTATGTTTATGGGCATCTCTTTCTCTAGGTTAGGGAAGTTTTCTTCTACAATTTTGTTGAAGATATTTACTGGGCCTTTAAGATATAAATCCTCACTCTCATCTATAACTATAATCCTTAGGTTTGGTCGTCTCATTCTGTCCTGGAGTTCTTAGATGCTTTGAGTTACCAACGTTATGCATTTTGCATTTTCTTTGACTGTTGAGTCAATGTTTTCTATGGTATCTTCAGCATCTGAGGTTCTTTCTTCTATCTCTTGTATTCTGTTGTTGATACTTGCATCTATGACTTCTGAATTCTTTCCAAAGTTTTCTATCTGATATTAGAATGGCTATTCCAGCTCGCTTCCTGAGACCATTTGCTTTTAAAATTGTCTTCCAGTCTTTTACTCTAAGGTAGTGTTTGTCTTTGACCCTGAGGTGTGTTTTCTGTATGCAGCAAAATGTAGGGTCCTGTTTCCATATCCAGTCTCTTAGTCTATGTCTTTTTATTGGGGAACTGAGTCCATTGATGTTAAGAGATATTAAGGAATAGTGATTATTTCTTCCAGTCATTTTTGATGCTCAAAAGATAAAGCACTGCTGGGAGATATCTGTCTCCTGGTGGGCTATGCACAGAAGACTGTTGAGTTTCCAGGCTCCCTGGTGCAAATGGTGGCAGGAAGCCTTCAGTCCCAGCTGCTCCACTGATCTTAGGCCCTGTGTGCTCCTAGCTGGGTCCCCTCCAGAAAGAAGATGGAGATCTCACCTCTGTGCTCAAAAGTGAAAGCCTGCTGGGAACTAACTCCCTTCTGGCGGGCAATGCACAGAAGGCTGTGATGTCTGCAGGCTCCCTGTTGCAAATGGCAACAGGAAAACCTTGTCTTTCTTTTAAATTAATCAACATCTTTGTTTACTTTTCAATTAATATCCCCCTTCCAGATTACCCCTCCACAATTCTCCATCCCATCCTCTTCCTTACCCTCCCCTTTGCCTCCACGAGGGTGCTCTTCCACCCACCCATCAACTCTGCTCTAGCATCCCCCTATGCTGGCCATCAAGACTCCACAGGACCCAGGGCCTCCCCTCCCACTGATGACAGATGAGGCCATCCTCTACTGCACATGTATCTGGAGCCATGGCTTCCTCCATGTATACTCTTTGGTTGGTGGTTTAGTTCCTGGTTACTCTGGTTAATTCAGTTAGTTAATATTATTAAAGATGAGTGTATGAAATTATGAAATAAAAATGAAATAATAGCAATAAACAAAATAGTTTTGAGCTTTAAAAAAATACAAACTGCATTAAAGCCACATCAAAAATACTGCCCACAATGATCAAGTTGATTTCATTACAGAGATGCAATATATAGAAATTCAAAAAATATAAACCACTGCATAGACTAAAGGACAGAAGTCACATGATCACATATCTCATCAGATGTAGAAAATACCTTTGACAAATCTAACATCACTTCATGATCAGTGTCCTAGACAGCCCAGGGAGATAAGGGACATAGCTCCACATAATAAAAAAAATACACAATCAACTGCAGGGGTGTGGCTATGAACCTGGTGAAGGAAAACATGGGTCTGTGAGTCAGATGACATAGGCTCCTGCAGCTCCTCAATGAGCCCTTGTCTACCATACGTAGAATTTGATCTGAAATGATTCCAGCAACACTGGTGAGATAATACAAGGACTTGGGGACTTTGATTGCTTCCTCTGTCTTCATGAAAATCTCCCCAGGGGCAGGAGAAGAGGCAATGTCCCCTCCCCTCAAAGCTCTTGGACAGTTCATTCAGATTCACTAAAAATAAAGGGTATCAAGTCCCGCTTTTTTTCTTGAATACCTAAACATACCCCATTGGATAAAATGCTGTAAATAAGCTTGTGTACAAAACAATACAGAAAGATCTATACCCTAATAATGGTCTCTGAAGCCTGAATCCCAGATATTCATTGATTCTACATTCACTTTTCCATTCTTTGCTGGTACTTGTTCCCACAGTCAACATCAGGCAAAGGAGAAAAATTCAAGAAACATTTCTACTGGTATCAAGAAGAAGACAAGGATGTCCTTTCTATATAACCCTGTTTAGAATAATTCTTGAAGTCTTAATTAGAATAGTAGAAATAAGAAGCAGACAAAAATTATAGAAAAAGCAAAGGAAAATCAATGTGTATATATATATATATATATATATATATATATATTCACATGATATATTTCATATGATTCCATATATAAAAGATTCTAAGGAATCCATCAGAAAACCCCTGAAACTGATTAATATATTTAGCAAAGTAGCAGGATACAAAATAATACAAAAATGAATAACCTTTTCATACACTAATGACAAATATCTCAAGGGAAACAATATGAGAAATAATCCCATTTACAACAGCCTATGTTTTTAATTAAATACTTTGAAGTAATCTTAAGGAAGTGAAAGATGTATAATAAAAACTTAAAGAACCTGGATTAAGAAATATGATATCAGAACATGAGGAGATCCCTCATGCTCATACATTAGGTCAAATTTACATTATGAAAATGACCATTTTATGAAGATGAGCCTACAGATTCAATGCAATTCCCATTAAAATTCCAACACAATTCTTCCTAGGAAATTTAAAAGATTAAATTGACATGAAAAATGAAAATAGATCCATATTTGTCACTTTGCACAAGGCCCAAGTCCAAGTGGATCAAGGACCTCAACATAAAACCAGATACACTGAATCTAATAGAAGAGAGAGTGGGAAAAAGACTCCAACTCATTGTCACAGAGGTATTTTCCTAAACAACACCAATGGCTCAGGCTTTAAGATCAAGAATTGATAAATGGATCAGAGTATCCATGCTTTGCTCTTCCTTCTTCTTGGACATCATTTGATATGAGAATTGTGTCTTGGGTATTCCAAGCTTCTGGACTAATATCCAGTTATCAGTGAGTGCATACCATGTATGTTCTTTTGTGATTGGGTTACCTCACTTATGACGATATTTTCCAGTGCCACCCATTTGCCTAAGAATTTAACAAATTCATTGTTTTTAATAGCTTAGTAGTATTCCATTGGGCAAATATACCACATTTTCTGTATCCATTTCTCCATTGAGGGACATCTGGGTTATTTCCAGCTTCTGGCTATTATAAATAGGGCTGCTATGAACATAGTAGAGTATGTGTACTTATTACATGCTACCAAAGCCTCTGTGTTCCTTAAAATATTGGAAATAGATCTATCTTAAGACCCAGCTATACCACTCTTAGGCATGAAATAATTTAATTGTTTATGAATAAAAGACAAAATGTACAATTTAGGTGAAACATGATTCCTAAGTATTTACTAACTGTAAGCCACATTTATTAAAGTGGAGTAGTTAGAAAAAAAGAGGCAAGACGATTTCTAGTACTTTTTCTTTTCTTTTCTTTTCTTTTCTTTTCTTTTCTTTTCTTTTCTTTACTTTTCTTGGATATTTCATTATTTACATTTCAAATGTTATTCCCTTTTCCAGTAATATATAAAGAAAGACCTATCAGAATCACTCCAGACTTCTCACCAGAGACCATGAAAGCTAGAAAATTCTGGGCAGATCTCATGCAGATTCTAAGAGAACACAAATGTCAGCCAAGACTACTATACCTAACAAAACTCTCAATCAACTTGGATGGAAAAATCAAACTATTCCATGACAAGACCAAATTAACACAATATCTTTCCACTAACCCAGCCCTACAAAGGATAATAGGAGGAAAACTCCAATACCAGGAGGGAAACTACTACCTGGAGAAAGCAAGATAGCAAACTTCTTCCATCAAACTCAAAAGAAGATAACCACTCAAAACCAAAAATAACATCAAAAATGACTGGAAGAAATAATCACTATTCCTTAATATCTCTTAACATCAATGGACTCAGTTCCCCAATAAAAAGACATAGACTAACAGACTGGATATGGAAACAGGACCCTACATTTTGCTGCATACAGAAAACACACCTCAGGGTCAAAGACAAACACTACCTTAGAGTAAAAGACTGGAAGACAATTTTAAAAGCAAATGGTCTCAGGAAGCGAGCTGGAATAGCCATTGTAATATCAGATAAAATTGACTTTCAACCTAAAGTCATCAAAAGAGACACAGATGGTCACTTCTTGCTGGTCAAAGGAAAAATCCACCAAGAAGAACTCAAGATTCTGAATATCTATGCTCCAAATCCAAGGGCACCCTCATTCATAAAAGAAACTTTACTAAAGCTCAAAGCACACATTGCACCTAACACAATAATTGTGGGGGACCTCAACACTCCACTATCCTCAATGGACCGATCAGGAAAACAGAAACTAAACAGGGATACAGGGAAACTTATTGAAGCGTTGGACCAATTGGATTTAACAGATATATATATAGAACATTTCATCCTAAAGCAAAAGACTATACCTTTTTCTCAGCACCTCATGGTACCTTCTCCAAAATCGACCATATAATTGATCACAAGACAGACCTCAACAAATATAAGAAGATTGAATGAATCCCATGCCACCTATCAGAACACTGTGGAGTAAGAGTGGTCTTCAATAGCAACAAAAACAACAGAAAGTCCACATACACATGGAGACTGACAATATTCTACTAAATGATACCTTAGTCAAGAAAGAAAGAAATAAAGAAATCAAAGCCTTTTTTAAAATTTAATGAAATTGCAGGCACAACATACCCAAATCTATGGGACACAATGAAAGCAGTGCTAAGAGAAAAACTCATAGCCCTGAGATCCTCCAAAAAGAAACAGAAGAGAGGGGCCGGGCGGTGGTGGCGCACGCCTTTAATCCCAGCACTTGGGAGGCAGAGGCAGGCGGATTTCTGAGTTCGAGGCCAGCCTGGTCTACTGAGTGAGTTCCAGGACAGCCGGAGCTACACAGAGAAACCCTGTCTCGAAAAAACCAAAAAAAAGAGAGAGAGAGAGAGAGAGAGAGAGAGAGAGAGAGAGAGAGAGAGCATATACTAGCAACTTAATGGCATACCTGAAAGCTCTGGAACAAAAAGAAGCTAATTTACCCAGGAAGAGTAGAAGACAGGAAATCATCAAACTCAGGGCTGAAATTAATCAAGTTGAAACAAAAAGAACCATACAAAGAATTAACCAAACCAGGAGCTGGTTCTTTGAGAAAAGCAACAAGACAGAGAAACCCTTACCCAGACTTATCATAGGGCACAGAGACAGTATCCAAATTAACAAAATTAGAAATGAAAAGAGGGATATAACAACAGAAACTGAGGAAATTCAAAAAATCTTCAGATCCTACTACAAAAGACTATACTCAACACAACTGGAGAATCTGGAGGAAATGGAAAATTTGCTAGACAGATACCAAATACCAAAATTAAATAAAGATCAAATAGTTCGTCTAAACAGTCCCATAACCCCCAAAGAAATAGAAAGAGTCATAGAAAATCTTGCAACCCAAAAATGCACAGGGCAAGAATGTTTTAGTGCAGAATTCTATCAGACCTTCAAAGAAGACCTAACACCATTACTCTTCAAACTATTCTACAAAATGGAAACAAAAGGAACACTACCCAACTCATTCTATAAAGCCACAATTACCCTGATACCAAAACCTCACAAAGATCCAACTAAGAAAGAGAACTTCAGACCAATTTCCCTTACAAACATCGATGCAAAAATACTCAATAAAATTCTTGCCAACCGAATCCATGAACACATCAAAATGATCATTCACCATGATCAAGTTGGCTTCATCCCAGGGATGAAGGGATGGTTCAATATAGGAAAATCCATCATTGTAATCCACTACAAAAACAAACTCAAAGAAAAAAACCACATGGTCATCTTACTGGATGCTGAAAAAGCATTTGACAAAATTCAGCATCCTTTCATGCTAAAAGTCTTGGAAAGAACAGGAATTCAAGGCCCATACCTAAACATAGTAAAAGCAATTTACAACAGACCAGTAGCCAACATCAAAGTAAAGGGAGAGAAACTTGAAGCAATCCCACTAAAATCAGGGACTAGACAAGGCTGCCCAATCTCACCATATGTTTTCAATATAGTGCTTGAGGTACTAGCTAGAGCAATTTGACAACATAAGGAAGTCAAAGGGATACAAATTAGAAAGAAAGAAGTCAAACTATCACTACTCGCCAATGATATGATAATATCCTTAAGTGACCTAAAAAACTCCACCAGAGAACTCCTACAGCTGATAAACAACTTCAGCAAAGTTACTGGCTATAAAATCAACTCAAGCAAATCAGTAGCCTGCCTACACTCAAAGAATAAGCAGACTGAGAAAGAAATGAGGGAAATGACACCTTTCACAATAGCCACAAACAATATAAAGTACCTTGGTGTGACTCTAACAAAACAAGTGAAAATTTGTATGACAAAATCTTCAGGTCTCTGAAGAATGAAATGGAAGAAGACCTCAGAAAAATGGAAAAATCTACCATGCTCATGGGTTGGCAAGATTAATATGGTTAAAATGGCAATCTTACCAAAAGCAATATAGAGATTCAATTCAATCTCCATCAAAACCCCAACACAGTTCTCCATAGACTTAGAAAGAGCAATTCTCAAATTCATCTGGAATAAAAAAAAACCCAGGATAAACAGTAAAAGAACTTCTGGGGGAATCAGTATCCTGGACCTCAAGCAATACTACAGAGCAGTAGTGTTAAAAACTGCATGGTTTTGTTACAGTGACAGGGAGGTTGATCAATGGAAAAGAAGTGAAGATGCAGAATTGAACCCGCACATATATGGCCACTTGATCTTCGAAAAAGGAGCTAACAACATCCAGTGGAAAAAGATAGCCTTTTCAACAAATGGTGCTGGCTCAACTGGAGGTCAACATGCAGAAGAATGAGAATTGATCCACTCTTATCTCCTTGCACTAAACTCAACTCCACGTGCATCAAGGACCTCCACATAAAACCAGACACACTAAAACTAATAGAAAAGAAACTGGGGAAGACCCTTGAGGACATTGGCTCAGGGGGAAAGTTCCTGAACAGAACACCAATAGCTTATGCTCTAAGATCAAGAGTAGAAAATTGGGACCTCATAAAATTACAAAGTTTCTGTAAGGCAAAAGACACTGTCAAATCGGCAACCAACAAATTGGGAAAAGATCTTCACCAACTCTACATCTGACAGAGGGCTAATATCTAATGTATACAAAGAATTCAAGAAGTTAGACCCCAGAAAACCAAATAACCCTATCAAAAAATGGGGTACAAAGCTAAACAAAGATTTTCACCTGAAGAAATTTGGATGGCTGAGAAACACCTTAAAAATGTTCAACATTAGTTGAACATTATTTCCTGGTATTCTGTTCAGGAACTTTCCCCCTGTGCCCATGCCCTCCAGGGTCTTCCCAGTTTTGTTTCTAATAATTTCCGTGTGTCTGGCTTTATGTGGAGGTCCTTGATCCATTTGAAGTTGATCTTGCTAAAAGGTGATAAGAGTGGGTCCATTTGCATTCATCTTCTTATGCTCTAAGATCAAGAATTGACTAATGGGACCTCATAAAATTATAAAGTTTATGTAAGGCAAAGGACACTGTCAGAAGGACAAAACAACAACCAACAAATTGGGAAAAGATCACCAACCAACATCCAACAGAGGGCTAATATCCAATATATACAAAGAACTCAAGAAGTTAGATCTCAAAGAACCAAATAACCCTATTAAAAATGGGGTACAGAGCTAAACAAAGAATTTTCCTATTACATGACCAGCCAAACCTTGCCAACCGAATCCAAGAACACATCAAAATGATCATTCACCATGATCAAATAGGCTTCATCCACTACATCAACAAACTCAAAGAAAAAAACTACCTGGTCACTTCATTAGTTGCTGAAAAAGCATTTGACAAAATCAGGCATCCTTTCATGCTAAACGTCTTGAAAAGATCAGGAATTCAAGGCCTGTACCTAAACATAGTGAGAGCAATATACAGCAAACCAGTAGCCAACATCAAACTAAATGGAGAGAAACTTGAAGCAATCCCATTAAAATCAGGGCTAGACAAGGGTGCCCGCCTCTCTCCATATCTTTTCAAAATAGTACTTGAGGTTCTAGCTAGAGCAATTAGACAACATAAGGAGATGAAAAAGATAGAAATTGGAAAGGAAGAAGTCAAACTATCACTATTTCCAGATGATATGATAGTATAATTAAGTGACCCAAAAACCTCCACCAGAGAACTCCTACAGCTGATAAATGACTTCAGCAAAGTGGCTGGTTAGAAAATCAACACAAGCAAAACAGTAGCCTTCCTATAATCAAAGGATAAGCAGGCTGAGAAAGAAATTAGGGAAATGGCACCCTTCACAATAGCCACAAACAATATAATGTGTCTTGGTGTGACTCTAACCAAACAAGTGAAAGATCTGTATGACAAGAACAACAGGACTCTGAAGAAGGAAATTGAAGACCTCAGAAAATGGAAAAATCTTCCATGATCATGGATTGGCAGGATTAATATAGTTAAAATGGCCATCTTGGCAAAAGCTATATACAGATTCAATGCAATCTCCATCAAAATCCCAACTCAGTTCTTCATAGAAAGAACAATTCTCAAATTCATCTGGAATAACAAAAAACTCAGGATAGCTAAAACTATTCTTAACAGTAAAAGAAATTCTGGGGGAATCAGTATCCGTGACCTCAAGCAATACTACAGAGCAATATTGTTAACAACTGCATGGTATTGGTACAGTGACAGACAGGTGGATCAATGGAATAGGATTTAAGACCCAGAAATGAACCCACACACCTATGGTCACCTGATCTTCAACAAAGGAGGTGAAAAAATCCAGTGGAAAAATGATAGCCTTTTCAACAAATGAGGCTGGTTCAATTGGAGGTCAGCACGCAGAAGAATGCCAGTTGATCCATTCTTATCTCCTTGTACTAAGTTTCTGTAAGACAAAGGACACTGTCAAAAGGACAAAATGGCAACCAACAAATTGAGAAAAGATCTTCACCAACCCTATATCCAACAGAGAGATAATATCCAGTATATACAAAGAACTCAAGAAGTTAGACCCCAGAAAACCAAATAACTCTATTAAAAATTAGGGTACAGTGCTAAAAAAAGAATTTTCACCTGAACAATTTCGAATGCCTGAGAAACACCTTAAGAAATGTTCAACATAATTAGTCATTAGGGAAATGCAAATCAAAACAACCCTGAGATTTCACCTCACACAAGTCAGAATGGCTAAGATTAAAAACTCAGGAAACAGCAGGTGTTGGTGAGGATGTGGAGAAAGAGGAACACTCCTCCACTTCTGGTGGGATTGCAAGATGGTACAACCACTCTGGAAATTAGTCTGGCGGTTCCTCAGAAAACTGGGCATGACACTTCCAAAGGACCCTGCTATACCACTCCTGGGCATATACCCAGAGGATTCCCCTGCATGCAATAAGGACACATGCTCCACTATGTTCATAGCAGTCTTATTTATAATCGCCAAAAGCTGGAAAGAACTCAGATGTCCCTCAATGGAAGAATGAATATGAAAATGTGGTATATTTACACAGTGGAATACTACTCAGCAATTAAAAACAATGAATGCATGAAATTCTTAGATAAATGGATGGAATTAGAAAACATCATCCTGAATGAGGTAACCCAATCAAAAGAACACAAATAGTATGCACTCAGTGATAAGTGGTTATTAGCCCAGAAGCTCTGAATACCCAAGATACAACCCAAATATCAACTATTCCCAAGAAGAAGGAAGAAACGGGCCCTGGTCCTGGAAAGGCTTGATGCAGCATTGTAGAGGATTGCCAGAACAGAGAAGTGGGAGTGGTTGATTGGGGAACTGGTAGAGGGAAGAGGGATTATGGGACTTAGGGGGAGGGGGAAAACAGGAAAGGGAAAATCATTTGGAATGTAAACAAAGAATATAGAAAATAATTCTTTAAAAAAGGAAAAAAGAATATTATTGAAAAAGAAAATAAAATCTGCAATATCTACCTAGAATTAAAACACAACTGAACTTAAGGTATTGTATGTAATTAGACATGTCATCATGCTTTACACAGCTCAGAAACAGCCCGCATTACCAGTTGAATACTTACATTCAACCTATTACATGACCAGCCCTTCCCTGTTTTCAGCAATGTTAATCATGAAAGTTTGTATTTCTTAAGCTCACTTTCTAAGATGTAGGAACCAGAGGGCATGCAGGTAACTCTTCTCACCTTGGCCACAGAAATGGAAACTTGTAGAATAATGATTCTGACTTCAGAATATTTGTTCCAAAAGTTGAGTTCCCTTGAACACATTTTTAAAAAAGGGAATAGCATTTTGAAAACTTAATTTCCCAGGGAAAAACAGAAGAAAGTGTTTGTCATGGGCCCAAACCGTAGCAGGCAAAGTGACAAGAGATTAAGAGGTACCACAAGGATGTCTTCCTAAGCCCACTGAATTCTTTCTTTATAAACTTCAAGTATTTCTCTTATGTTTGGACTTTCAAACATCCCCTTTACTGCCTCATAGCCATAACTTGAAAGAGAGGTCAGATATGATGAAGACCATACCATAAACATGCATTTCAGAATAAATGGTAAAATATTAATAAGTATACCACCAACAAGGATGTCTTTCCAGTAAAAGAATGCATGAATAAAATCAATAAAATCTCATATATTTAAAGAAATTCATATATATTATATATTTTTTATTTTAGAGTGTGATACATATTTAAAAATTCATATTTTAAGGCACCCAAGACTATTTTCAAAGGCCTTTGGATAGATAATATCAAGTAAGATTGGAAACAACATTATTTACAGCAAAGACTTAGGTCCTATGAGGAAAAATTGGAAGGTCTGTGATGAGTCTGAGGTTCAAAGGAGTTGTCTACTTATCCAGATACTGCTTACTCCAATATTTTTATACAACAAAAGTAATGACTTTCATCATGAAAGTATTTTCAACTTATGGCCAAATCCAAATGTGTTTTGTCTAAAAAGTATACCATTCATATTAAGACTTCTGTGAGCCATACTTCTTGATAAGAATGCAATTCTTTAGGGTTTTCATAGTAAATAGAACAAAAGCAAATTTCCATACCTCAATGGGTCTGACACGGCCAAACAGGATGTACTTTAGACCACTCTGGCTGTCCAACGCAGTCAGACCCACAGTTTATCAGTTTGTTCTTGAGACAGAAAAGCTAAGTGTCAGGATTTGTAATTTGCAAATATTCATTTTTGATTCTCACTTGATTATTGCTAAGGAGGTTCCTTGAAAATGAGACTCTAAATTACTTTATGAAACCCACGTTGAATGAAACTAAGGCCTCTCTAACAGCATATGTTTCAACTTATCCAGAACCACAGAATTTGAGCCCCAAGAAGAAATTTTGGTGTCTTGCATCATGTTCAAACTGATTTTAGATTCCTGAAGCCAGAACATATTCCATTCTAATTGTAGTTACTTCTTTCACTCTCATCCTCTGTAAAAAAAAAATAAAGTATCATTTCAAAATGTTAAGAAACTGTATATGTCAAGAGTCACTATAAATGAAGCAAATATAACAATTTGGTCTTTCACAAATTATTCATATCAAAGTATGAAGCAAAACAATAGAGTTTTTAACTGATGTGTTTGGGATGTAATACTAGCAAGTACTGGACTGGAAAAAGGAGGCAAAGGGCAGAAGGAAAAAATTAAGTGTCTGTGTAAAACAATGATTGTTTACTTAAATGCAAGGGGTTTTCCTTTGAAGTGAATATTGTACTAAGTGTTAGGCCAAAACCAAAATTATATGAATGGGAAGAAAGTAAAGGCTTAGAGTCCCCGTGGATTTTTAGCATTCCTGTGGAAATTTTGATAGGCTGTCTTTCTTTGCATAAATAAACTATTGTGGTTTTAAGACATGTGTTGTATCTTGGTTTATTTAATTCTAAGTAGCAAGAAAAAAGTCACTTGTTAGGTAATAAACAATATATTGGTATTTAAACCAAATATAACAGATCAAGTTTAAATTAAAAAAGGCACTGCCTCAGAATAAAAGCCAGGGAAATCTACCAATGTCATCATGGTTGTAAAAATTATCCAGTTTCTATAAAAAAACATTTAAACTATATTATGACAAGAGAAATGTCTGCGATTATACAGATTACCTTAACATAGCTTGATCTGAATGCCACTAAACACTTTCACTGTTATTCTAGTGGACAAAATGGACAGTTGGACATCATCAGCATGGAGATACTTGTTAGTTCAGAGCACTTTGATCTAACTTGATTCATGTTCTAAAGTGTTCCTAAGAGTTATACTAACATGTCAAAATAACTATGACAAAACTGAATAAGAAAAGGTATATTATTGTTTTCTACTCATGTTATTTACATATTAAATATTTTAATGACAACTTATAAATCTATAGATAGCAGAGGTTTTTTTTTTTTCATTTTACAGCAACTAGTCAATCTCTACCTGAGCATCAGGTATACACATTTATCATGTGTATGAGTATGTACCGGTGCATAATTATCCTTCAGTTCAGTATTGATTGAGAATGATTCTACCAGTCATCTTGCACGTTAAATGGTATAATATTACACATATTGGTTCCTTAATTCATAATACACTATTGAGTATATCTGGTATATGTATAGCAGTTGTTTTATATGGGATAAAGTAAAGGAAAAGGCCCTCTATGTGCTAAGAACAAATGCATATTCTCAGATGTTTACATATATATATATGAGAAAATGGTAAAGTACTTGAGTACCCAATGGATTTTGAAAGTTGAACTTGCCTTTATAAAATATTCCCCAAATTTATAAAAAGATTTGCAATAAAATTAATGCTTTATATGATACATACTTTAGATACAGCCTTTAAAAATAATGAAGCATTCTCTAGATATCATTCTTTTATCCATGGTTTTATAATATACTATTTTACTCACTTTCATGAGGGAGGATGCAGTAACTTCAAATAGACTATGAAGCTATAGTAATCAAAACCATATGGTACAGATAGAAAACAATGAATAAAAATTATTGTTATACTCACAAGTAAGTGTAGCTCTCAGCCCTCATCAAAGAAATTTCTCTTTACAGTAAATGGAAAACTTTACAGAAAACTCTAAATGGACACAATGCAGAAGCAATAGTCATAATCTTCTGCACCCAAAGCTCAAGGAAAATCACAGAAAAGATGACAATCAGGTTGTCTTTTACGAGACTGTGTCTCCTAGAAATGGTTGCCTATGAAAGAAATGAACAACCACAATATTGATGTAAATGTGCTAATTTGGGATGTGGAAAGTCTCACTGAATTCCATCCCAAGACAAATAACTAAAAGTACCTAATTACTGCTGAGAGGGAAATTTGGCCCCTCCCAGTAATGAGTCCTGTAATTGGTGGTCAATGGTCAGTTCTGAAATCTTATACACACAACACACAAACAACAAAAAATGGACTCAGTACATTGTATTTCTATATTTGTGTATATACACATACACACTGGGTGTGTACATGACAAACAAAATCAAAGAAAAAGAGGCCATTGATTCTGATTCAAGAGGAAATGGTAAGGAAGAACACCACAATTGTCTATCTAATACAAAATTATACAAACTGAGCAGATTGTATCTTTTTTATTCGATATATTCTTTATTTACATTTCAAATGATTTCCCCTTTCCTGACTCCCCCATCCCCGAAAGTTCCATAAGCCCTCTTCCCTCCCCCTGTTCCCCAATCCACCCCTTCCCACTTCCCTGTTTTGGTACTGTATCTTACAGCTATCAAATAGGACTATGATGCCAGAGGCTGAGGAGGAGAGGGTTAAAAAGTTGATAATTACAGAATAACAAATTGAATTTAAGAGAAATAAGTTTGAGATGGCTGGTGCAAAGGTGACAACTGCAAGTAAAGTGTATTGCAGGGCACATCCATCTGTCCTGTGCTTCTGTAGCTGTACCAGAGGCTGGATAATTCACTGATGATAGAAATTTACTTTGATGTGTCTAGATACTACAAGGTCCAAGGTCAAGGTGCTAATAGGTCTTTTTTGGAGATAATGTCCTAAGCTCCTAAGCTCCTGCCTCTTCCAGTGTGTGAAGACACTATTACTCATATAGCAAAAGAGAACAATGTGAAAGCATTCCTGAACATTCTTTATAGCAACATTCATCTTTTCATGGTAGCACAGGACTGACCTAAATATCTCTTATTATGCATTCCCAATGTTATTGCTTTGATAATCAAACTTCAAATATGTGAATCTGAGTTGATGAAAACATTCAAAGTGTAAGATATATGATATGATATGGTATGGTATGATATGATATAACATTGTATGATATGATATGGTATGATATGATATATGACATGGTATGATGTGATATGGTATGGTATGATTTGATATGATATATGACATGATATAATATGATATGGTATGAAATCATATTCTTGAAATTTGCTAAAAATCAAAATTTAACTGTTTTCACCACCAGAGTGAATGGTACATGAGATAATGCATAGTTTTTAATTTGAAGATTCCATACAGGGATACACTGTACCCTCCAACCTCTCCCACGGGTCATCTACAACACTCCTTTCAAATTAAAGCCCTTGTTTTATAAACTTTTACATACACACACATACACACACACCCTCTCTCACACACACAAACACACACAAACTACTCAGTCTAATTGGTTTGCATGAAGATCTAGTAAGAACAATCAGGTAAGAAAAGAAAACCAAAGGGACACAAATTAGAAGAAAAAAAGCGGCTCCTGTTTGAAGTAGGGCATTACACGAAGAAATCTCAAAGATTCCCCCCCAAAAAAAAAAACTTCTAGAAAACATTAACATTTTTAGCAAAGTGGCAGAATAAAAATTTAAGTACAAAATGTAGTAGCCTTTTTATATGCTAATAATGAGCCTTCTAAAAGGAGCATCACGGAAGTGCCCAGCACTAAGCCTAAACAAGGAGATGAAATACCTCTACAATGAAAAAATTTAATTTTTGAAGAAAGAAGTTGAAGAGGTCACTCGAAGATGGAAAGGTCTCTTACACTCCTATATCGGAAGACTTAATATTGTGAAAACATTTCACCTACGAAAGAATAAAATGGATTCAATTCCAACTAAAATCTCAAAGCATTCTTCAGAGAAATAGAGCAAAATGTCTTAACCTTCATTTGGAAGCTTAGAAGTCTCCAGAGAGCTATAGCAATACTGACCAAAAGAGTAATTCCGGAGGGACTGGCTTATCAATTTTACATTTAAATCACAAAGGCACCTGCTATTAGACAAAGAAAACACACGCCACCCATGGGGATAGTAAGACAGATGCTCAGAGAGGGGCGGGGAGACGTGTGAGGCGTTACGTGGAAGTGGGGACCGGAAGTTAATACAGAGGAAGAACCACAAGGAGGAATAAAGCACAGGAGGCTGTGTGAACGCATCTCAGGAAAAGATATTACTTATCAGCTTGCATTTAAGTATACTAATATGTATAGATTTAATTGCTAATTATAAATAATGGGTATTTTGTCTGTTTGAAGAACGGTCTCTATTATGTATCTCTGGTTGCTCTGAACTCCTTAGGTAGAAAAGGCTAGCCTCAAACTCAGTGCTGGGATTAATCGCATGCACCATCACACATTTAATTACATATAGTTTTAATGCAGTTACTCCACATGGCAAGATGGTGGTCCCTCAGGACCTATAAGGCTGCCTAACACTACCCCAATATCATATAGAAGATACCTCACTTCATGTGATTAATAACAAGTACCATAATCAGCTTCATTTAGCAATTACCAAATTTTTATATCAAATTTCTAAACAGTTTGTTATAAATAATAGATAAAAGTATTTTGTCAATTAAATTAAAAAATACATGTTTACATCAAGGTTTTTCAAATTATACTATATTGTTTTACGTTAATACAAGGTTTTAAGCCGTGAGATATTTAAAGACCTTGGACTTCGGAAACTGTTCTTAGATTAAGTTAATGAACTAGACCAACAGAAGATAATAGGGGAAGTCAGCGGCCATCATCAGAGGCCAGTGCAAACCGTGGGGTAGTCAGGGTCTACACCTGCCGATCAAAGGGATCCTGTATTGCAAATTGCATTCTAAGGTGACACGGTGTCCGCGTCTTTAAATGGCTGCTGTTGGTAAAAGCCAAGCAGAAGCCACCCCGGGGAAGAATGTCTGAGGTGGGACAGCTGCAAGGGTTCACATGCCCCTGTCAATCTCTTTTGTCATTTTTCATCAAAGCCATCTTAGTCCAACGGGCAGCCGTGGGATATTCTTAGTTCAGGCTACTTAGCTGGCTGATTCACGGTGACCTTTCTTTTTATGGCAACCTACCCACACTGCTCCCTCGCCAGGATCTTCCAGCCTTAGTCGGGTCTTCTCAAGAGAAGACATTTCCTAAGTAAAGTCTTATACTAAATGTAGTTGTCTTCTCTTATTTTTATAAGAATTGCTTATACGTCATTTATAATTTGCATATGCATGTATTTATGTATGTACATTTATGACAGTAGCCCTGGTTGTTGAATAATTTTCAAGGAGTGGGAACTGTTGATGTCTGGTAATGACTGAATTGGGCTGTTTTTCGATATGTAGCCGGCCGAAGCACAGTGAGTTTATGACCTCCCTTCGTTGGTAAAGTGTATCTCAACCATTTCTTATTTAGTTTTTTTTTCTTTTTTAACTGCATGCCACAGGAAGCCAAAATTGCAGCAATTTCCAGGGTCAGATGGGGAGAGAAGCTCTGGATGAAATTTAAAGAGAACCACACACTTCCCTTCCCCCAAAGCCCTCAAGATGTGGCCCCTGGAAGAGGCCTTTGACAGAGCAGACCTATCAGTTAACGTCGCCTTTGCGGGCAGAGCCGGCTGGGGCTAAGTTTAAAGGTGTATAAAGAGAGTGGAAGTTTTTACAGCAATTGCCCAAAATTGTGTTTTAATTTCCATATACACATTTGGAATCTTGTGTTATTTTTAGTTTTTGCCATTACTGTTTAAACCAAGGAGCAGGTTAAAACTTTTTTCCCCTCAAATCATGTGGAAACCTCACACAACAAAAGTCCAGTGCTATTTCTGACAGAATAAATACAGACAAGGGGATGGTAGGCTTCCTATTGCTTTTTGGCTTTGCTTCAGTTTGAGGTAAGAAAAGTTTTTCAGGGGGAGAGAGAGAGAGAGAGAGAGAGAGAGAGAGAGAGAGAGAGAGAGAGAGAGAGAGAGAGAGATGAGGAAGGTAAGTAATATTTACTCATGCAGCTGTAAATTCTGGGAGGGTTTAGGTACCACCCCTTTCTAAAAGAACATGTGAGGGAGAATGTGTACAGAAAGAAGGCTCCGCAAGGCAGCCGTGGCACTAACCCAGGCTTTACTCTCAAAGCCTGCAAATATTCAATGCTCACTGTGCATGAGTCCGTTGGCTAAGCTGGGGAAAAAATGTTCTCATTTAGACCTGGAACTCATCGACCCATAATCCAGAAGTGAGCTCTACCTACCACTGAATCATTACCACCCAGTGCTGGAAGTGCTAAGGAAGGAATGCAGAAAGTGCAGGGAAGCCACTGGGGAATGAGCAGCTAGCCCCCCAGAGAGACAGAGGAAAAAGCACTCAGCCCTAAAGGGAAGTCTGCCCCAAATCCCTTCCCTCAGCTCAGAAGGCACTGTTTAAACAGATTGCTTTGTAAGCCTGTGGTCAGCAATGAATGTTATATCCCAGCTCCAAGCTGAAGAGGGACCTGCCATATTACTCCCTCTTACTTTAAAACACAGTATTCAGTAACAGCTCTTTTGGAAATTTTATGAAACAATATCAGCTAAAAATTGTTTTCCCCAAGTTATTCTTTTTATTTATTTATGTTTTAATTTTGGAGAAAATATAATTAATCACATTTCTCTGTCCCTTCCTTCCTCCAAATCCCATATACATTTTTGTCTCTCTTTTTCAACTCATGGCCTCCTTATTGTGTTTCATTTATAAATGTTTAATACATATATGTGTGTATATAGACATATATATTTATATTCATACACAACATATATTCATAAATATAAATTGTCAGGTCCATGTGTTATTTGCATTACATTTTTGATATTTACCATTTGGAACTCTATATTCAATTTCCATGTTCTAAAGCATCTTATATTCTACAATTAAAGTCAATTCAGAAAATAAATTGCTGCTATAACTATGCCGATTAGTTTTGAAGAAAGTGTAGAATGATTGATTTGTTTATTCAACAAAAGACTTATTAAATTTTACTATATGTCAGGTACAGCACTAAACCCTGGATATGACAATAAACATGAAAAATTCCCTCTATCAAATAAAAATCTCTAACAAATAATATACAATAAGCATAAATAACAGTGGGTCTGAAGATGATATTAACTCTGCGGAGAAGGCTGTCCAAGGATGTGGAAATTGGTCTGAAGGACATAGAGTTAGTGTGCAGGGTGATACATAGAAGGAGTTCCTGCAGATCTCTCCCTGCAGCCCGATAACAATACCGCCCTAGGGCC
The DNA here is from genome assembly GCA_964023405.1 of Apodemus agrarius. Taxonomy (NCBI): domain Eukaryota; kingdom Metazoa; phylum Chordata; class Mammalia; order Rodentia; family Muridae; genus Apodemus; species Apodemus agrarius. The sequence continues at coordinate 73,893,350 of OZ030020.1, read as the reverse complement.
CTCCCATTTTCACATCTTCTAGAAGTACCAACAGCTAAGCGCTCTTCACATGATCCAATTATAAATATTCTGGAGTATGTAAATGATGTAATGTGAGTTTTAAAAAGTGATTTATTGAGCCGGGCGTGGTGGCACACACCTGTAATCCCAGTACTTGGGGGGCAGAGGCAGGCGGATTTCTGAGTTCGAGGCCAGCCTGGTCTACAGAGTGAGTTTCAGGACAGCTAGGATCCTTAAAGTCCGGTGTGATTTTCAGAATCTGGTTAACCATACTGTTGAACTGAAAACATACAAAATAAGTTATATTGGCTGAGAATTTTTATCATACTATGTTTTTCAGAACATTATTATAGCTGGGCAGTGGTGGAATATGCCTTTAATCCTAGCACTTGGGAGGCAGATTTCTGAGTTCAAGGCCAGCCTGGTCTACAGAGTGAGTTCCAGAACAGCCAGGGCTACAACAGAGAAACCCTGTCTCAGAAAAAAAAAGAATATTATTATAAATATACTATGATTTTAAAAACATTAAAACTTTCATTATCAATGTCCTTCATGATAAAGTTTAATATTCATGATATTATTTAAGCAATTATACATATTCTGGGGTATGTAAATAATGTAATGTGAGTTTTAAAAAGTGATTTATTGAGCCGGGTGTGGTGGCACACACCTGTAATCCCAGTACTTGAGAGGCAGAGGCAGGCAGATTTCTGAGTTCGAGGCCAGCCTGGTCTACAGAGTGAGTTCCAGGACAGCTAGGACTACACAGAGAAACCCTGTCTCAAAAAAAAAGTGATTTATTTTACCTTATACTTTATGAACACCCAATCTGTTTCCCTTACTATACATTTAATCACCTGTTCAATTATGCTATATTTTTGCTACAAAGAGTTGAATGTATATGAACTAAGATGTATATATAATTATTAAACTGAAAAGATCATATCAATATTCAGTAAATATTAAATTCATTATAAAACTTATCAATCAAAACTATTATGTATGTTTAATACATTTGAAGATATTAAAAAATCAAGATAAAATATGATAATTTTTAAAGCTAAAATAAAGGATGTTTATCACTTTTGACAATAAATCCCACAACTTGTCTTTTTGTTATGGTTCTTTAAAGTGGTTTTGCATTTTTAAAAAACTACTGACTGCCCAAAATTGCATAGAAATATATGCATGTGTGTTAAATTCATATGCATACACAAGTTTGTAGCTGACTCAAGTTCAATGCTATTTTCTCTAAAATAATTTTGTACCAAAAACCATATAACAATTTATAGATATGACACATATTAATTGTAGATAACAGAAATGTTCATTTTGCCAGTCTTTATGAGCGCTCTGATTTACATCTACCTTCTTAACTTCACCTGCAAAGCATCTGGATATATACACACTTCTGAGGTGTGGATCCCAGGTTTAATCTTAGCATGTTTCCAAATGATTCTATGACCGGAACAGCAACGTGGAAAGATGAAATGGCAGCTGAGACAGCTGTCTACAAAATATGTGACCCAAGGGCTTCTGTGGCATTTGATCTTCTTGAACACGCCCTTCTCTCCTAACCACACCTTTCTCCATGGGTTCTTTTCCCTTCATTTCCATGACACATCCTTATGTTCTTTTGTAACCTGCTTTTGTTCTCATATTCATCCCCATTCTTAAAAGAGTACTTAAATGTTGGCCTTCCATAGAGATCAATATAATACTCAAAAGTCTTCATCGAAAATGAAATGTAAATAAAGAATATATCCAATAAAAAAAGTCTTCATCAAAACTGGCTTACCAAAAATTACCCATATTAAGGATCATCTCTGGATAAGCCAACAGAGAAAAATTATAAGGAAAATTAATAGCTAATAATTAATAATTAATAGATACCATATTACATGGCCAAAGAAAGTTTCCCTATTCTCCTTACTGTATGAGAATTGTTGTATGCAATTCATAAAAAGCAATATCAAATAACAACAGTGGAGAAATGGACTTCATGGTGTGATAATTTTCTCAAGAACAAATATGATAAAATCTCATTATACTTCTGAACAATGCAGTTTCAGTTGTGTGCATACCTTGTATCTAAAGAATGTTCTCCACCATCTTTAAAATCATGTAAGTCAAAGATCATTCAAGGAAAATAAAACTTTCATTTCAATTATACATATTCTCTCTCTCTCTCTCTCTCTCTCTCTCTCTCTCTCTCTCTCACACACACACACACACACACACACACACACATACACACTCACACACACACACACATACACACACACACACAGGCACAGAAAGAGGGAGGGACAGAGGGAGGGACAGAGACAAAGACAGAGAATTCATAAATGCTACACTTTTTATTGAAGTTGGTGATTAACTTTGACCACACCGGTTTTTTATTGTTTTATTGTTGTATTTTGTTTGTTTTTCATGCCAGTGAAGATTTTCAGGCACATGAGGTACTTACTAAAATATCCACAGCACAGTTGGTTATTGGTTTCATCATCATTAAGTGTTATAAATACTTAATTGTGAGGACATGCTAAGGAAGAAACACAATTTTAGTCACACATGATTCTATATAAATACACAGATAGTAAACAATTTTTCCCATGCTTCATTTTCATCACAACAGTATATGTCCATACTTGCTTGATATTATTGGTTCTACACATGTATAATCAATACCTCAGAATAGCAAAATGTTTAAGGTTTTGAAGTCATATCTAAGTTCAAACTATCATGCCTTCCACATTATTTTCCTTTAGTTATATTTTTATTTTATAATCCTCATATAGAAACAGATGGTTAATTATTTGTAGTAGATAGCACTTGACTGAAGATAACTAGAGTCCTATCAATAAATACAAATGTAAAACATTTCATTAATAGTCAATGCATCTTACAGTTAGTGTATCCTGCAATGAAACCATCAAATAAATCTAAATGCTGTGATATATGACAATGCCAAATACACAATATTATCAGGTAAATATACATATTCTATTTTATACTTCATTAAGTTTAAATAAACAAGAATGGGGGCTATTATTCAAACTATGACTTACTCCAATAAAACTATATCTAATTTTAAATTTTTGAAATATTTTTATTTTTATATTAATAGCTACAATTAAATAAAAATAAAATACAGTTATTCAAATTTTGGTCCAGAGAAATGTCCCAACAAAAAGAGCTACACAGAATCTCCATGTTCTCATTGAACAAAGGTTTGTTTTTTTTTTTTTTTTTGAGTGTAAACTATGTACTGGGTACAGTTCTAGGCACTATAAAAGTAGAAGAGATATATAGATTTCTTGAGGAAACCAGAAAATAAATTATTAATATAAGGACCAAGTAGAGTGGACTAAAAATTATCTGAAGTTCACGGGTAGTGGCAAAATAAGTAGGCTGGGAAAGGCTGAGCATCATTATGGTTGTGAGGCTCTTACAGATATTTGAAGCAGTCCAGGGAGCTCATCATATCAGTTGTTACAGAAAATGCCTTCTAAGTGAATGTGGATTTGATGTGAATACTCTGAGGCATCATGTACATAATGTGGTGTAGATAGATCGAGAGCACCCGAGTTGTCCCAGAGAGAGATAAGAGAATAATACTGCAAATAACTTCAGCTAGGGAGAAGGATGTGTATATATGGAAAAACTCTCAGCCCCTTGCTCAGAACTGAACTTTATGCTTTACTATAAACAAAATAGGAAATATTTTGGACTATTGAGCAGAGATTTGGCCAGCCATAGTCTAATTTATACCAAGAAAAATTTTGTCTGACTTATATTTTATGATCAGTCTATAAATGAGCATTGATAGGAATACCCCAGGAAACATGGTACCCATGGAAGTATTAGTCACACACCCAGAGAACACATGGTGCCCATCTTCTTCATTATTGTCCAACTAGTATTGTGCTTCTCTTTCAGATTATTGTGTGGAGTCAAGCACAGTGGGCTTACTTGTAGAATAATGCTGAAAGAGATCCACAACGATCCTACTCCACTGACCATGCTTCCCCTTGGCGGTAATTACTTTTCACTTTGAATTTTAAATAGCATGTACATATAGAAAGTTTGACACAGTTTAGAAACAGGCAATAAAATGCTACAAACCACCACAACCTTTCAGGAGAGTGGGCACTCCTACTCTTCTGCTTCACCACCTCTCCTGCTTCCTTGTGTCTTTGAGCTCATACATTCCTTTATTTTCTCCATCTTTCTTTATCTTGCTCACCTGTATTCATACTGCCTTCAACTTTTTCATCATACAAACGATAAAGCAGCAGCCCTGGAAATTACTTTATCCAAAAGTATGTAATGGGCCAGCAACTCAATTAAGCTTAATCTGAATTTTCCAGAACAAGTCACTGTTTGTTCCTCCATACCAAGAATTTTCTCACCCTCTCATGGATGGCCAGATTTCACTGTCATCCATATTAAATACACACACAGACACAGACACAGACACAGACACACACACACACACACAGACACACACACACACACACACAAACATACACACACACACACACACACACACACACACATATTTCTGCTGAAATTCCTATGACCCCTTAAAATCTGGCTTAATGTAAGAAAAGTTCTTGGTACTCAGAGAGAAAGACAAATATTAAGTAATTAAAAATCACACAACAATACATGTTTAATGGAAGAAGGTAGGATTGGAGTAGAAATAAAGATGACATTTGTAAACTTTAAAGACTTATACAAAGCCAAGTCAGAGAGTTATAGAAAAGGAAGCTCTTTTTCACCCTCCCAATGCATTGTGTAATACTGTGCTTCACAAACCTAGAAATCCATCTGTTAGTGTTAATATTAATACCAAGTCAGAAAGAGCTTAGTGGAGTATAAGACACTGGGGTCTAGGGCTGAGGGAGAGAGCTCTGCAAGTAAAGAGTTGCTGAATAAGCATGAATTTCCACCCAACACTGGAAAACCTAGTGTGGCTGCAAATGACTATAAGCCAGGGCTGAGGGGACAGAGAGAAGAGTATCCTTGGGCCTTGTTAGGCGACCAGTCCATCCAGGTTAGATGGAAAGGGAGAACCTGTCTCAAAAAATAATGTGAAGAACAGCTAAGGAATCTTAATCCAACATCAGCTTCTGGCTTCTTCATAGACACAGACAAACACATAGACAGACACGCTTACACACACAGACAGATACGTACACACACAGACAGACACGCACACACACACACAGACACACATACACACACACAGACACACACACACAAAACATTGAAGCCTTAAGAATAAAGATATCTAAATTCAAATCTTAGAAAAGTTATTTCACATAATCGATGTCATAGGATGATTATGCCTTTCTGAAAGGTTTGTTGTGAAATTCAAAGTCCATATAACTCATATATATGCATCCATGCATATAGAGAGAGACAGGGAGAGAAGATGTTGTACATATCAGTGCTTGAAATATAAATTTCAGAAATTAAAGATACTATTTCCCCAACTTGAGAATTTTCTCTCTTTCAAAATAACCTAGTAAGGAGACTTTGGAACATTATCAATATTTAGATTAGTGGAAACCTCATATAGATGAGGTTGAATATATTCAAGGTGGTAAGGGAGGGCATAGACAATATGACATATTTTAGATAACAAATTGAAAGTGAAAGCATCATCCCTCAAAAACTATATTTTCACTGAATCTTTATTCTTCTATTATATCTAAAATCTGCAAAAGAATCTGAAATGTTATTATATGGTTTATTGGTTTGCTATAACTTAATACATCTTTTTCACTTTTACTTGACAGTTTAAATTACATAGACACACACACACACACACACACACACACACACACACCCCAGGGTGAGGGAATAAGCAGAGAGGCCTCACGTGCTCAGAAGACAAGGGGAGGAGACATAGGGGAAGGATTTTGGGAGAGTGTGACCAAGGGCAATGAGCATGTTGTAAATTGAATAAAGAAAAAAATTAAATTAAGTTTTAAAATTATGCACACACACATACACCCACATAACTTGTAAATGTATGTACATCCCACTTGATGGTGATAATGAAAACATTATTTATGACTTTAGGCTTTAGATATGCCTTCGAATTCTCTTTCCTTAGCATGTAGTCTGTGTCAGTATTAAGTATCCATTATGTAAGTACTAGATGGAAGTTTTTGTTAAGTATCACTGACACTAGGTACAGGTGTGCTATAGAGAGCTGCTGTATGCATTGTCGGACATTAGGACGGTCCCCTGGCCTGTCCCACTAGATGCCAGCAGCACACAGTCTTTCCAACCCAGTCATAACAGTTGAAAATGTCTCCACACGTTGCCAGATGTCTCTGGGGGAAGCACAAAGTTATTCCAGATTGAGAACCATTGTTTGGTATTTTTAATAAGGTTAGAAAACTCTACATCTATCATAAACCAATGTTCCTGGGTTAAAACTTGTATTGGCTCAGTGGTAGAGACACCCACATAAACAATTTCAATTGGAATTATGGCATTCATAAAACCCTTTCTTCCTTCTTAATCCAGACATCAAGCCACACCAGAAGTTAAAGGAAAACATCCTGATTAGATTAGCACCAGCTTCACTGGTGGCCAGCCTTGGCTTCCCAGCAGGGTGGAGCAAGCAAGGAAAGTTGCTTGTGTCTTCGGGGACTGCCTCCCAGCCGTCCGGCAACAGTCTATTGGACAGTAGCCTGAAGGAACCCAGCCTTCTTGGATCCAGGACTGAAACAAGTTCATTGTTTTCCTTTATAGAAGCCCAGAGGACAACAGGTTTATTGTTCATTTCGTTCACACAGTGTCTGTCTCTCCAGTGTACGTAATGCAGGGTCCAAACAGGGGTTTGGCAACCTCTTGCCCCCAGGCTAAATCTCATGAAAGTACTGGTGAATGCCAGGCCTGGATTGAAGTTTAAAAGTTCCCTTGGCCAAGTCTCATAACATACATGGTTTAGCCAGATGTTGGGAGTTAGTCCCAGAGA